>CM076576.1:486713518-486855363 GCA_034641835.2 Pinus albicaulis
TAATCGCAAATAATGGTAGGAGCATAACTTTAAAAGGGTCAATGTCTCAGATCCAATATGTTATTAAATTTTCATCATAAAGTTATCAGGTCCACTCTTCATCACATATCGGCATCGCAAGAATCATATTGTATTACATTGGGTACCAAAACATTCACCAATCGCCGATTAGCATCGCCAATTAGAAATCACCAATATCGCAATCGCTTCATCGCATTTTTATTTATGCTCACATCACATCTCAGAATCTGCGATGTGCGTTGTGCAATATGGGAAGCACAATGTAAATATTCCCCGATCCCCAATATAATATATCTTTAATGATGTGATCGCTTCATTGCACATGTTCTCATTACATGTTTTCATATTGGCAATTTGCCATTGCAACCTCTAATGTGATAGCTTTCAATGCATGCCTCTGAGCCATTAACATTTAATCGATATATGGCATAGCCACAAAGGTGAAGTCTTGCAAATTAAAATTGAAGCATGTTGAAGAAACATGTGATGCGAACATCCAATACAACGATGTGTTATTTTAAAAGTGAGCTTGGGTAACCACTATGGTAAGAAAGCAGTTGATAAATTTGCGGCATATTCAAATCATTCCGA
Organism: Pinus albicaulis; assembly: GCA_034641835.2. Lineage (NCBI taxonomy): Eukaryota > Viridiplantae > Streptophyta > Pinopsida > Pinales > Pinaceae > Pinus > Pinus albicaulis. Next base: position 486,714,131 of record CM076576.1, read on the forward strand.
TTTTTCTTGTATTTCAGTTTTAAATATATAATTCCATAATTAAAAAAGGAAGTCAAGACATCTCTATTTTCATATTTTAATTTTATTATTTTGGATTTGGTCTTGATTCTGGACAATTTATAAAATCATGGAGTTTATATGAAACTTATAATATATTGAGAAACAGTCATTATTGCAAATTTTCATTCTCATTTCTGATGCATTTGTTTTCCCCTGAACATTAAGAATTTCATTTTTGCATTTTACTGCTTGCTTTAGTTTAGATAAAATAAATAATGATTTTGGGTTATGGGATTTTGGTTAGTTTGACTTATTCATGTTTTTAATGTTAATTAAAATAAGAAGTGAGCTAGTTTGGAGAAACTAATACCTTTCAGGTAAGAACAAAAGCAATTATCCAATGGTAAGATTCATGTACCCACTTTCATTAATTTCCATTTCGTTACTTTAGTTTCAGTTTTGTTTTTCTGACATATAAATCTCTTTTGCAGTTCTCCATTTGAAATTTCCAATCCTCCACCAGATCATATTTTCAAAGTCCATACTCTTCTCCTGGCTTAATTTCAAGAAGCAGCGATAATCCTCGTTGAAACAGCTACGCTAGGAAGTTTCTGAACCTTTAATCTGTTTCTTTAAGCATTCCTTTTTATTAGAAAATGATTAAGATGATGCTTGGAAACAAAAAGATTGATATCAGACAAAAATATTCATTGTGGCTGAATTTTATCGTCATTGCTATCTAAAAAGCCTAAAACACTACAACCCTGCAAGGTATGATTTTTCTAAATCTCTACATAAGAATGATTGATTACACGATTATTTCTTTCTTCATATTGTTGAGACATTGTTATAAACATTCTTGTTTGAGTTTATCTTGCGAAACTTGAATTTTCCTTTCCACTTTTAAATTTCTTCATTTTTATTTTTGTTTGTTAGTTTCTTTCTTATTTTAGAATAAGAATTCTTTTCCTTTGATTCTCAGTTTTGATTTTGGTGACTTTGCCATGATTTATATGGAAGGCCTTCTTCTTACCTAACTATGGTCAGTATACATGGAGAAAAAATTGTTAATAATCATCTATTAATTTTTTCTTAAATCTCTTTTTAAAGTTTGATTTTCTTATTATAAAGGTAGACATACTTAAGGAAGAGATTACCAATTTAGAAAAGTTGACAAAGTATCATAAAATCTGGAGAAATTTCTTTTTCATCAAAATTGTAATCATTTTGAGATTTCAATATTTTGTTAAGATCTTTCAAAGTTCTATTATCAGTCAAGAAAAGTTATTTTTAACCAAGTAAAGACACTTTACAGCAAAGCACCTTTTAACTCTGAAATTGTCATTCTTAACTCTTAAGGAGTCAATGATTCTCCCTGTCCCGAAGAGTCTTATTTTTCTAGAGTATTATCCAGAGATATATTTAAACTTAAAAGATAAGAGGTCTCATCATGAGCCTACTTACCATGATCATAGGGGAAAAATAGGCTGACATTACCAACACTGCTAAACAAACCAGGGTAATGGCTTATGATTGCAAACAATTATAAGACAAGGAGTCTCGTCACGAGCCAGCTTGTTCAGTGTAATTATAACCAGTGAATGGCATTGTCAACTATCTGGCTACCAAACTAGGACAATGACTTTTAAGATTTATAATAATAATAATAATAATAATAATAATAAATAATAAAAAAAAAGAAAAAAAGAAAAGAAAAGAAGAAAAGAAATAATAATAAAAATAATATAAATGGATTTATCTCTAGGTCAATAATTCTTAAAGAGATGGGATTCTGAATCATTGATGATTAAAAGGTAACCCTGTCGAGACTATAGATGTTTGCTGGCAACAGTGGCTCTACCTGTGACAAATGAGTATATTTTAAAAAGCTAAGCTGTAAAGTGACCCCTGTTTTATCTCTATAACTAATTAAGGACTGATATAGAGTTTTGAAATATTTTAATTTATAAGGAATTTTAAGAAAAATTACAGTTAGATGATTCTTTCTTTTATTCAGACTAATGAACCTAGTCAAGCATTTTAAGCATAATTCTCTTTTCTTTAATTATTTTTACTTGAATTTTAGGAAAATCTCATTCATATCAAACAGAGATAACTGGTTCTTCTCCCGTGTGTCGCCATTTTTGTGGTAAAACACAACCCCCCCATTTTTGACTTGTTCACTTCAAATAATGGGGACTCTTTTTATAAATTTTTGACTAAATGCCTTTTAGGATTTTATTTAACTGATTATCCTATGCTTTTGTTAATTTTTCATTTTCTTTGGATTCTTGTTTTGATTGAATCGATTTTTTATAAGCCTCTCATTGACGCTTGTTTCGCCTCATTTGGTCAACTGGTTTAAAAATGGTACTCCTTTGAAGTACCATCATTTTTCTAGTCTGGGTTAAAAATGCTATTTTTTTATTCTTTTTCGGAGTGGCTGTAGTTTAGAAAATTTCATAGCTAAACTAAACATCATTAAAAAAAAAAAAAAAAATTATTACATCATCAGATCTGTCACAGATCGCAGATCGCAAATTTCATATTTGTCGCAGATCGCAGATCGCAAATTTCAGATTCGTCGCAGATCGCAGATCGCAAATTTCAGATTCGTCGCAGATCGCAGATCGCAAATTTCAGATTCATCGCAGATCGTAGATCGCAAATTTCAGATCCATCGCAGATCGCAAATCGCAAATTCAAATCCGTCGCAGATCATAGATCGCAAATTTCAGATTCATCGCAGATCGCAGATCACAAATTTCGGATCCATCGTAGATCGCAGATCGAAAATTTCGAATCCATCGTAGATCGCAAGATCGCAATTTCGGATCCATCACAATTTTTAGAACATGCACATTTAAAAAACCCCGATCCAAGGTTCTTGCGATATGTGATGTGTTAAATTTTTTTTTAATATAAAGTTTTTGTTTCACCTCACGTCACCCTCACCTCACACTCCACTCACCATATCCTTCTACAAACTTACATGGATGAATTAATGAGTTTTGATTGATTTCAATGGTTTGTTTTATGAATTTTGGGTTTGGATTGATTCCAATGGTTTGTAAATTAATTTTTATATTTTTATATTATAATAATTATATTATAATTATAATGTTTATTATAATTTTAATATAATTTTAATTATAATATTAATCATATTTAAATTAACTTTTTCAAATCATTCGTATATTAATTTAATTTTGTAACTTAATTAATTTCTAAATTAGATGATAATTAATTAAAATTAATTGTATATATTAGTTAGTTAATAATTAATTTAGAATTAATTATTAGATAATTAGAATCTAATTTAGGATTAAATTTCTAATTAAAAATTCTGATTTTTAGCCCAGCAAACAGAATTTCCAGATTTATGCCAGATTTGACTCATCAACTTTGGAGGCTCATAGAATGAGTTTTACTTGGCCAAATGAGGCCCAGGACGGCTCATTGGAAAGATAAAATCAAGGAGAACATTTCTGAGGAAGTTCCACTAATAGATTTGGTCATTAATTGGGTCAAAAATCATGCAGAAAATCAAGCTCCGAATTTCTAAAACAAAATCAATTTTTTGATTTTGTTTTCTGCATTTTCATTTGTCCTAAACCTCTTCTAAATTGCAGATTCATGCATCAATATATCCTTGGTTAATTAAGATCATTATTAGTATCAATAATAAGCTCAAATTTCCTTTTTATTTATTTAAATAGAATTTGTTTGGATTTGTTTTAATGTTAGAAATAATATTTGGATTTTATTGTTGCATCTTAATTCATTTTAATTTCTTTTTGTAGGAAAAAAAAATAGAAGGGATATTGAGGAAAAAGATTTCAATCAATGAAAAGACTCCAGCAATTAAAGATTTGAATTTTTGAGCAATTAAAATTGGATTGGGCAGATTTTTCTTCAACAAAATCTCTTCTAAAAATACTTTTGGAAAGATTATAAATTGCAGATTGCAAAATGTAAAATGAGCTGCTCTCCTCTGCAATTCCAGACTTTTAAAAGCATTTCTGTAATAGGAATTTATAGTTGTAGATGGGGAGGAGAGAAAAATTTCAGATCTGAAAATTATTGAGGGTTTTTCTTTATGTCTTGAATTATGCATGATGGGCAGAGTTTGCATTTCTGCAGATCTAGTCTTGAAAGCAGAAATTCAAGTAATGTAAAGTACTGTTAGAGACCAGGATCAGATAAGCGGATTCAATTAAATGGTATTTTTGGCATTTCTGTATCAAATACTAGTTTCATTTTTATGTTAATAAAATTGTTGTTTCATTTTATTCATGTTTATGCATTTCTGTTGATATGGATAATTTGTCTCAAATTGTTATGTATCTCTGTTCTTATGGATTTAACTCTGATTTCTGAGTAACGATTTGCTCAGAAATCTGTCTTACAAAACTGATTTTTTAAATAATAATATATTGTGAATTTCTTCCACATATTATTGTTTAATTATTGGCTTGATTGATTTGATAATCAATATCATTTTTGTGAATTTCTTCCGGAGTGTTGTTGATTTATTATTTCAGTCAAATTGTCTCAATAGAATATGTTTTGGTACTCACAAATGTGAGCTAAATTGAATTTCTTCGTTAGCTTGACATTAATTTAAAGCCAGACATATTTTAATCCTCATTACTTAATTATCTTGCTCTTAGTTGGGATAGATTTATATCTACCTAATTGAGATAGGATTTAGATTAGTTTCTTTTTGCTTGCATTATAGACTAAGTTTGCAATTAGATTAATTTCTACATTCTTTTAAGTCCTCTTCTCGAAGAGGCAAAATCTTAGTTGTGGTTTGGCTGAACCCAAATCAGCTTAAGGGTCATTCTCTTGACTGATCAGCAAGAAGAATTGATCTGATATCCCTGTCTATTGGTAGTTAACGATACATCGTAAACCAATAGCGATAGGGAAAAGGTAACTAGACCTAGTTAAACCAGTCGGAGCCACTATCATAAACGAAAAAGGAGCTGTATTAAGGTCCGGACCGGGTGGTTATCCCCCAATGTTGTAGCAGCGATTTTCGAGGCTTCAACAGGTCCACACATAGCTGGACTAGGATCTCCGCGCACACAGCCAGTGGGAGTTCGTTCCCCAAAAACCCCAACAGATTTCTTACACAACAGATCACATCAATAGCTCATCAAATCCTACCTCTTACAATCCGAAATGCCTTTCTATTTATAACAATATAGCTTTAACATTCCTATGGTCCGCAACCCATGGTTTTCGGACCCCTAGTTTACCCTTTAACCCCATTACAATGCTTTCAGGGCTTTGACCCACCCCAAAACTCCTGCGCTATACTAAATATAACCAAAATAACCAAAATGGACCGGTTTCGTAGCTTGTTAGGAGACCCCGTTCCAACAGTCCCCCAACACAATCTTGTGACTCGTCCCGAGTCACTTTGGTGGCGTGCCTTCAATCTGTACGCGTAAGGTAGCCAGGGAGTGAAGGATGGGTGGAATCACTTCCTTGCTTCGGGCTGCCGCGTGTTGTGCAATATTGATCATCGTCAGAGAAGCAGGCCCATCGAGATCTGGACCAACGCGTTCCAACAACTAATTGAGGCGTGGAATGGCGGACCGCGCATCATGTGCAAGCCGGAGTGCAGCATCAGATCATGGTTTCAACTTTTTGCACACAATCTTCTTGGAGTGACGAAGGTCCTCAATCTGGTGCATGGCAGCCAGGCGCTACGCGAGGCCAGGGGGAGGTGTGGAGGCCCAAATTCGATCTAGAGCATCTTCTGCTTGCTTCAATTCCCAATGGGCATGCTGAAGTGTGGGGTGGTGCCGTGCTTTCTTCCATAGCTGCGTAGCCTCTTCAAACAATTGGGCTCCCTGCGCCAGTTGTTCTTGAATAATGTGTGTTGCGTTAGTGACCACGACAACTCGCTGGGCACGTTCTTTTGGGGTCATGACATACTGCTTGCATCGTTCTTGATCACGACGGTGTACTTCTTGCAATATTTGTAGCTCTTTAGTAGATAGCTGTGCTAAGTCTACTTGAATGTCCCCAAGACTTGGTTCAGAAGTGTGAATTGTGACAGTGCGGGGGAGTAAACATATGTTGCTTCTAGCGGGTAGGGCCCGGAAATGGCGGAGATGTCATAGCAAGTCCCGGTACCGTAGCGTTCCTGCCGAACTTGGTTCGCAGCTAATCCTCCCAGGCGGTAGCCCGTGTGCACTCCTATTACTGCACTCAGCGTCTCCTGGTCCTCTTATTAGTTCCTCCTGTGAGTTGGGGTGCATAACAGAGAGACGAGCATTATAAATCATAGGAATAAGTAGAAAAAACCATAATGCAGGTAGCCAATACCGCTTGACAGTTGAATAAATAGCTCGAGCCAACATCTTCTAGCCATCCGCACCCCAATCGAAGCTACTTAATGGCGAGTTAGCTCGTATGTGGCACGTACCCTCAATCTGTCGAACCATGCTTATCATAAATGGTGATATTGATAATCTACCGCCCTTTTTCTGCGTTTGTAAGTGTCTTTTCGCATTAACTCGGGATGAGCTGACATTCTTCCTTTGTATCCAAGGGCGTGTCCCTGTAATGTCAGGGCGTGGCTGGCGCGTTGGGGGTCCTTCCGTATTTGAAGGAAGGTTGACACATGGTGATCCTGCAAGTCGAGCGGGAGTCTTTTCGAAGCATTTATGTTGTTCGTGGAAGGGGCATTTTTGTGCAGGACGGCTGCGTCATACGTCCGTAGGTGATTTAATTCTTCAGTCGTTCGCAAATTCTCCTGGATACTCATGATTGTAGACAGGTCCGTAATCTGGTTGGGCAAGGGTCGAGCGCACCCTTGAGTGTTGTGCGCAAGCAGGTCACCACGTGGGTAGACTGATCTTGGGGCCCATCTAGCTAAGGGGGTTTCTATACGTAGGATCACCCTACTCCAATACTTCCTCTGGGTAGGGGAGACAGGTTCCTGCGTAGGTGCTTCATATCGGGTTAGTGGTAGTGCCTCGGACCTACATTCCGTGGACCCCTTAGGCTTTGCAAGCTGCGGAGTGTCATCTGCAGCCTCTTGGCAAGGCAAGGTTCTTTCCATGGTAGAAATGCGACGGAAGCTTCTGACGGTCTGAAGGCTGCGAAGTGTCGAAACCTCATGCAGCCAGCTCTGCCAATTCTCCATCTCCTCATCGAAGTCGAAAAAACATTCACTGTCCTTTTCCCAACAGAGCATCCCTTCATTTGTGGGGTTAAACTGATCTTCATTCTGTGCAGTGATCTTATAGATATGATCTAATTCTTCCTTCGTATGGATAGGCTCGGTATACCGGGCACCTTCCGCAGGATCCAGGGGTACTATGACACGCGTGCCTCCGCTTTCAAACACCATGCTTCGTTTTTTTAGGTTAATAATGCCTCCCATTTCCATTTCTCAATCTAGTCTGAGGAGCGCAGGGTAGGGGTCCGCATCTTCAACTATCTCAATTAATTCAAAGTCAGCTAGGACCCTTGCTCCTGCAATTTCAACCATAACCTTTGGTAACCTACCCAAGGGAATGATTTTCTGTTGATTTGCCATGCGAAGCTGGATAGTGGACCATTCCAATTTGGGCTTCCCCATTTGTTGCCAGGTTTGCTTAGGTAAAACATTGGCATTAGATCCAAGATCCAAGATAACCTGATCCATTTCATAGTCCCCGATTTCTGCAGTTAGCCGCATTTCTTTCCCTGTGCGTTTCTTAGAGCTGTACAGTTTGTGCACATCCTTGGTCTCAGGGATCAAGGTGGGCCAAGCTGCGTAGGTATTCATTAAAGCTAGGAGGTTTCTTACGGCCTGCCGGTTCCTGAGAAATTTCAGACATGCCTTCAAAAAGGTCTCAATTCTTCCTCACTTTGAGACTGCGCAAGGGCTGCTGGTAGTGCCTGTTCTTCGCAGGGTACCTCTTTGCTTCCCTTGGTGTCTAGCCCACTACGTGTTATGACCTTTACACTTGGATCTGCTTCTCTTAGCTAAGTTTTAACCCTTTGTACATTTTGCGTAGGGGTAGGCTGCTTTTCCTGCATTCTGGCTATCAAGATTGGGCAGTCTTCTACGTCATGGTCCAGCTGTTTGCAGTATTTACACGACGGCCTGGTGGGATTATGGAATTATTTGGAAAAGTGCCCTATTTCTCCACAATTATAACAGATTATATGACCTCGTCCTCGGCCTGCACTTCCTCCCCGGCCTCCTCTGCCTCGGGCTAGTGATCCTCCAAAGTGCACAGTCAGTCTAGGCGATGCAGGGTCTGATTGCACCCGATATAGGTTCCCGCGATCCATCATCAAGTCATACGTTCAGAAATTTTGCTCGTCATGTCCTACGGATCGATAGAATCGGCACCATTGTTTCTTTAGTTCTGGGACATGTGAACCTAGCTGAGGGCAATGGTTCGTATCATGTAGGCCTGCTACCTGACAATCATCACACCATAGTGTAGATCCGCTTGATCCTGGTCGCAACAAGATAGGTTCCCTACTTGCCCCTGGGCACAACGGGCTAGGTCCTCTAGCTTGCATATAATCAGTCAGTAGAGGGCATTGATCCTTTGTGTGACCAGACACTTGGTAACGTATACACCAGAGATCCGCGCAGATCTCTTTTCCTCGCTCTTTTCGTAGGTTCTGTATCTCTAGGTGGATAGCCCCAAGTTGTTCCTGGATCTGTTGGACTCCTGTTGAGGTATCCTCTCGAGGAGTAGCTTCTAACTTCATAGCGACTTCTACAGCTTTCTCCTGTGATTCAAAGGTCTGTTGATTCATTGGTGTGCGCAGGTGAGGTAAAAACATGGCGATGAACCATTCCGTATGTTGTCTATCATCATACTCGAACCCCCCTTCCCTGAGTGCCTTCTTTAACCATTGATCCGCCTCCCACACTGATTTAGACGCACCTTGTTTGAAGTCCTTTACGTCTGCCACTAACTAGGAATAGGACTTTGGTTTGTGGAATTGTTGCTTCAGAGCATCCTTAATATCTTGAATGGAGGCGGTTCCATTATGGGCAACATAATGCATATAACAGTCTAGAGCTCCATCTTCGAATGCTAAAGACAGCTGCGCCCTTTTTATTGTATCGCTTGCCACTTTCTTCACAGTCCAGACAGAGTCTGCAACGAACCAAAATCGATTCATGTCCTCATCTCCTACCCCCTTAAAGGTAGGTAGTTTCAGATGTGCGGAGATATCACTATCCAGGGACGACTTTATAGGTGAGTTCTTACCCCTGCGTGCCCTAGGTGGTGATGTGGCTGGTTCCTTCATTGGGGTATAGGCGGCCCTTCCTCTATCTAGGTTGGTCCGATAATACTTACCACTCCCATCTAGATCCGAGGTCATTCAGTCAGTATGGCTACACAGAATGCTCTTCTCGCACAACAACTTCTTGATCAGTAATGGTAACATCCTCAGAAACTTACCCCAGAATCCTTTGAAGAATCATCGATCAGCCTCAAAATATGATACAAATTGATCAATGGAAAACTCTGTCACAAAGCCTCCTAGCACACTATCCACCCAGTGATCCACCCACTGATCCACCGTGCGTGTAATAGTGTTATCGGTTCTTTCCAGCTGTTCAAGCAGATCTGGAGTCCACTGAGTGACTCGCTCGTCCTTCCAGCACTTTTGGAACTCTACCAGCCTGGCCAGCCACTCCTGAAGCTCAATTGCAAAGGTTACAAAGAATATTTCATAGCTTTCAGTAAGAATGTACCTATTCTTCCACCTTTCCGCTGTTAATTTTTCACTTCGGTTTTCTCTTACTGCAAACTCCTGGATCTACCTTTCGAACCAGTCCTCGATCTCTTTTTTTTCAGGTTTCCAGTATTCTCTTATCATTACTCGATCCCTTTCTTAGATCTCTTCCGATCCCGGTAACAGAACCATTTTTTGGATTGAGGGGTCCTGACCCAGGTTTGGTGTGCAAGGTTTGCCAACAAACCCCTCTACTACTGGCCCTTTCGGCAGTGACCTGCTTGCACAGGTCATAGTCTCACCCGAAGTAGTATGGGTGGGTGCTGGAACCAGGTTTCTGAACCCTGAGAAAGGAAGGGTAAGGCAAGTAGGGTTGCATTCTGTTCAGATTATCTCGTCTCTGCGCAGGGTCAAATATGTATCCAATTGCATCCACGTGCACTAGATCTACAATTATATGCTTTTCATAACATCAACACAACATTACATAACCTGAGCGGAACAGATCGAGAGTTACTTCAATACATAGACTTTCGCAACATGATATAACCAGAGTTGAATAGATCTAATCATTCAATATATAGACCTTCGCAGCGCAAAGACAGAAAATGCATAACACAGTAACTATCAACAATCCATTCCAGAGTACTCACATATTCAGATCTAATAATCCTGCATATTCATTCATTCGTCACCCTTACAATTCCCTTCCCAACCTGCGCACACAGCAGTAGGGTCCACACACAGCTGGACTAGGATCTTCGTGCACACAGCCAGCAGGAGTCTGTTCCCCAAAAATCCCAATAGATCGCTTACACAACATATCGCATCAATAGCTCATCAAATCCTACCTCTTACAATCCAAAATGCCTCTCTATCTATAACAATATAGCTTTAACATTCCTATGGTCTGCAACCCATGGTTTTCAGACCCCTAGTTTACCCTTTAACCCCATTACAATGCTTTCGGGGTTTTGACCCACCCCAAAACCCCTGCGCTATACTAAATATAAAAAAAATAACCAAAATGGACCGGTTTCGTAGCTTGTTAAGAGACCCCGTTCCTATAGTGCCGCATTGGAACTCATTCACAGATGGTATCCAATCGAAAGGGTCTACTACATGGGAATACAGGCAGTACAATTCACATGCCCGTTATGCACCGACAATCACTTATTGGAGGATTGTCACTACATACCTCGCTTCCGACTGGCCCTGGCTAGTCTCTGCTCAACCATAGTTCATCTCTCCCAAGAATATGATATGGATGTCGAATCTATTGAAAGCTCCATGACCCAAGCAGAGGAGATGAGCGGGTCTATCATGTTCTTATCAGCCGAAGAACGACCTAGCAGGGAAACCATAGTTACCACCACAGGCACTTCACGAAAGCCACCCGCATGCACATTATGCAAGCAGACGGACCATATAGTAGTCCACTACCTTGACTTAGCAGCATTACGACGATGGTACCCTACCCGGCCTCAGACCACGCACGATGGGAGACCCATATCACGAACATTTTTCCTAATATGTCAAGGTGATCATTATGACCGGAATTGTACCTATGTCTCACGACTCCGTCCCACTATCAACATGATTGATGCCGTAGAAAAAAGGACGAGTGACCTCCAAGAATGGCATAAAAGATACATCGTCGACCCAACGACATTCCCACCACCACGATGGTGTTATAACCCTGCTAAGACAATACACCAATCACGTAAACCCTTGGCCCAACCTAGGATAACATGCAACCTATGTGATCTAAACGATCACCAAATCAACCAATGCAGAGAACTCAAACCCCTTGCAAATAGTCTCCGCATAATCGCGTCTCTCCCTCAAAAGCTTCTCTCTAATCAAGAGAAGATCACACGCACTTACTTCCGAATTTTCTCACACTTTCATCGTACATTTAAGTGCACTCATATCCCCAAACTAAGAGCAGCTAGAGCAACATTAAGTCAGCCACCCACCAAAAAGGGGGGAAAGTTCCAACCCACGACGCAAAAATGGAAACAGAAGATGCCTTGGTCTACAACAGACCCTTTCCAAGCGTCCACATCAGGAACTTCGAGTAGTGTAGAATCTCACACTATCTACTCTATCAGCACGGTGATGCCTTGCACCATTTGCACCAGTCATAACCACGCGCTAGAGGGATGTCCATTACTACAAACGTTCAGAAATATCTGTGATAAAATTAACTTCCATCTACCAGGAATTGAATATCCTAGCGGGAAGGCCAACTATTGGCTAACTCAGGACTCCATTGCAGAGATCCTTCCCCCGCAGCATGCCAGCGACACAACTCATCACATACGACTTGTGTCATCGCACGCTCAAAACAAGATTTCAATAAACTCCCCATCACAGGAATTCAGCTTTATTCCTGTCACAAAAAACCAAGGCACCTTACGACCTTGCATCGATTTCCGCAAGATCCCAAACTTGCATGCAGCCATCGAACTCCTTGATGACACCCAGCCTCTAGAACAATGCCTAGTACAACTAAAGCTAGTTGACGAAAACATGCGCTAATCGCTACAACACAATGAGGCCCATAAGAAAAGGGTAAAAGCATCATTCGACCGCCACATCACCCCTCGCTCATGTACCGAAGGAGAGCTAGTCCTTTGCTATGATGTCGCAAAATAAGCCTTAGGGCCAGGAAAGTTCAAAACCCTATGGAAAGGGCCCTATATCATCAAACATTGCCTATGGCAGGGGGCATACATCTTGATGGAACTGGACGAGACCTTCCTAGCTAACCCCGTCAAAGGCCTTTACCTCAAGAAATTCTACCCATAAGGGCCCCATAAACCCTTATCCCCTAGAGTTAGAATATACAAAAATCCCAATACCAAAATATTCTTGACCCAAAAAGCCTAAAAAGCTCTCAAAATATCACCATGGATCACCACCTTGAACCATATTTCAGATTTTCTGATGGAGCATCGTGATGGTCTCAAAACTTAGCTGTAGCCGCCTAGGTCATCTACTACCCTGACCGATCACCACTGTGTTCAAACGGCGTGTGCATCGGATCTGAAACCAACAATCAGGCAGAATATGATGCCGTTATCGGACTTATGTGTGAAGCCCCCCACCAGGGCATCCGCCATATGCATGTCTACCTTGATTCCCAGTTAGTAGTCTCGCAGTTAAACCAAACATTTGAAACCAGGGATGCAAACCTATTTAGAAAATATTTGCGTGCCAGAGGATTAAGTAGACAATTTGATTATATTACATTCTCACATGTATCAAGGAATCAAAACAAAACAACTGATCACATAACTAACAATATCCTAGACTGGAATGCATCGCGAGCAAACCACCATACATAAAAAGAAAAAAAACATGTATATCCATCAACATAACACAAAATGATTAAACTGAAATAGACACCACACCATGTAGAGCTGCAAAAAACATCTCTCATATATGTATAAAAAAATATGTGTATCAGAGTACAAAAATAGTATCACTAGCCCATTGGCTAGCCCAAAAATACAGAGGTCATCAAAAAATAAGGGAAGCATCCTCATAATGGGTGCTTTCCCTTTGTACAAATCTACTCTAGGGGGGTGCCCCCTCAAGAGGAGCACCTGGGCCCACCACTGCTCTTGGTGCCACCACCGGAGCTGTTGTCGCCACTGCGATAGCTACCCGTCGGAGAGTAGGCCAGTAGTCCCTCTCACGGGCCATCACTGTCTCTCGCCGTATCTCCTCGAAGTCATCCATAAGACCTCGAGCAAGCATTCCATGGGTCAAACGGTCCACTCGACCCCAGAAGTCCTCTAGAGCCTCTACCTGAGCTGTAAGTGCTGCAATGCATGCCTTAGCTCCATTTTCACAAGCTCTCTCTGCTGCTACCTCAGCTGCATCTGTGCTGCTACCCTCACTAGAAGGACCAGCACCATCCCCACCCGGTCCACTGGCACCACCTCCCTGACCACCTGGTGGTCGTGGTAGAGGGTTGTGACCCACCAGACGGGCCATAGGAGGTCCCACCTCGCCAACATCTGCATGAGTAACCAAAATAATGTCAGTGTCAATGAAAAACACTCAAGAACACAAAAAACTCAAGTAGATGCAGAAATGTAACACATACCTGCGGGACCCCAAACATAACCAAAAGCGAGACCAATATCTGGATCACCCTAAAAGTCCATCATCGCGTAAGGGTATGGAAAAAAAATCTGCGGATTGGCCTCAAACTAGGCCTCTGTTGTGTTGTTCCAATAACGACCCACTCTGCCACCACCACTGCGTGGCATCACCGGAGCCCACCTCCTCATGCGTGGCTCCCTCGGCCCCTCGATAGGCACAGGCACTACGGGCCTCAGCAGCATGACCCTCTCGTACATAATGCTGCACAAAATGTTGGCGTACGCAAATGACTTGGATCCACCCTAGACGTGGTTAAGTTGGGACACCATACCATCAAAGAAGAAACAGGCAAAATCAAAGAAATGCCCGTTCCTCAAATGGCTTAAAACCACTAGCTGTGGGCCCGATGCCCGATGAGGTGCAAACAACCCTGCCAGTCGCACAATAGTGGAAAGAGCACACCACTCTGCCACATCTGTCACTGAGGCAATATTGATGCACCCCTTAGTAAGAGGCACACCACCGCAATGCCTCCGCCGGAACCTATCCATGTTCACCCGTCCAGCAGGAAGTGGATACCTCAACGCCTCTCCCTGTGGCAGTAATCCGGTCACAAATTAAATATTCGTTTCCGGATAGATAATCAAGTTCACCCCCCTTAGGACAAACATGTTGCACCTCTTGTGCCAATGCCGAATGATGTAATGTAACAATCGGTCCTGTGACCGAAGGAACTCGTTCTCAGCAAATTTCAGGAGGCCCCATGCGACCAACTGACGACGCGACCCAGCATCAGCAGCCAGAGCAGTCCGGATCTTGGGCCAATATCACTCTCTCCACACTAACCTACCAAGAAATAGGCACCCATCAATATAAAGGAGAAAAATCATTAAAGACAACAAAAAACCCAAGTTTTTTCAAAAACATTGCCCTTGCGCACCTGTTTCATTCACAGGCGCGCCCTTGTTCGCAAAAAGGTAAGAAAATCGCGCTCCCGCATGGCTGTACCTGAGACATGAGCGCAAGGGGGGCGCCTATTTTCCTAGATCGCCCACACAATCTAGGGCAAAAAGCCCCTTTAAGGCTGTACAAACCTAATTTTTACAGCCCCCGGTGTCTCCAAACTGAAAAAATTAAAATGCAGGACGTCATGTGAGTTACCTCGGCATAGTATCGCTAATCCATGGTACACAGGTTGACCGCACTGGTAAGAAAGGCTCTGCTATCACCTCTTATCTCCCAAAACTCAACAAGTACAAATGAATAGGATTAGGGCGATAATCCCTTATTTATCGCCCTTTTCAGAACTTCGAAGGCCCATAACAGTAGATCAGAAAGTCCATTCGGCAAACCATAAGTTGCGCCATCATCAGTATACCATGACGAACGAAAGCGATGCCCCACATTCGCTTTCCAAAGAAATATTTTTTCAAGCACCGACAGGTATGCACCCTCTCATCTTCCTTTCCAAGATTCAAGTTTTTCAAAAAATTTGAATGAAAAGAATATGCTTTCACTTGAGGTAGTTGTTTTTGCAGGAAGAACCCGCAAACCATTCACAACACCGACCATTGAAAGTTCCGGAGCAGGTATCATTCTACCCTCAGCATGATAAAGTCCCAGAAAAATTTGCATATCCTGACTTCATTTCTCCATCAGAAATAAACCATAGGGTCCTCATACCCGACTACGTTTATCTTCACCGCACCCTGCATATGATAAACATCCGTGATGGTCGATAGAGCCTCCCCTCCATGGCGATCGTCATCTCAAGTAGACCACACATCACTCCACAAGTGATGCCATGGCCATACCATTTCAGTTCAGGAAGCACCTCATGCCCATCCAGATATCATGCATAAGGTCATTTTCACCATTCAAACTCAACCCCCTTCCCGGACGACTAGGTTGACTACAAGTAGAATGAAAGCGCACCTCCGCGCACCGCATTTGGCCCACCATACCTCCATCAGCATTAACCCATCTGCAACATCTTCCACTTCATCAACCCCACACAAGAGACCAACCAATGGGACCCCTACCCCCAACAAAACACCGTCCTCATGCCATCAAGTGAGTGACCCTCTTTCATGTTTTGGGGTACCCGTCTCTGTGTTTTGTACAAACCAAACCCCATTATTTTATTCTTTTGGTAAGTGTACAAAGATCACAAATAACGCCCTTCACCTCTTTGCCCTCATATTGCACATTTCCTCCCATGGAAGCAGTCCCCCATCTCCCTTGGTCGAAGTATTTCATACCCCCCATGCACGCACCATTCCGATAATCATAGCCGGTTCATACCCGCCCTGGAAGTCCTACCGACTCCAGGGATTTTTCCCCTTCAGAAATACCTATGACTGCTGCCACGTTGCTCAAATATACTTCAACCTTGGGCCACTGAATCCCCATCATCTATTTTCAGCCAACTCTCACCAACATGCCTATGTTAAACCCATTATGGTTCGGTTAAGGCTTCCTTTTTTGTCGACATCAACACCTCTTTTCCAAAAAGGAAGCGGTACCTTGGATGACCCCTCCTCATGCAAAGAGGTATCCTCGGGTGGCACTATGGGAGACATCATTGTCCATAGATGTCATTGATCCTCTTGACATTCGACTACAGCAAAATCTTTCATGCCACAATGGTATCGTACCTTACAACAATTGCACTTTGATCAAGATCTGTCGAAGACCCGTGCCTTTATAAGCATCTCCTACAAAATTGCTTACACGGGAAGGTCCCAGTCAGTACATATGCGTACATTGCGTAATGATACGCCATACCAAGATTATGCATATGGGTACCAAATTCCACCTATCGTCAAAGAAAAATGCCCCTGAGGGCGTCAGTAGTTGTCGTCAACAACCACCAACATCACTACCACAATAGTGGCACAGACATCACATGTATCTGTCAATTTTGTTTAACTAGCCATAGCATTACGAGCATGGGACATGCCCACCTTGTTGAAATTTTTCAAATATGTTGTATAGTTTGTCTGCTTACAGGGGGTCCCTTAGGCCATGGTTATCTCGGAAGCAGTGCAAGATGTTGTCCTTCTACACACAAGCCTCTCTCTCTCTCTCTCTCTCTCTCTCTCTGCGTACGATATAGAAAAGAAACTATAATGTATTTCGGCTATACAGTTCTTCCTAGACCTCACACATTAGGGGGAAACTGTTAACACTGGAAAATTGTACAGCAGAAAACGACATCAGTTAATGTCGAGCCTAAGGATTTACAGGACAATACATTATGGAATCAAGAATCTCTAAGGTTTTGAGAAATTCAAGATTGAACTAGTCATAAATGCTCGAATGCGCACTTTTTCCTTCGAAAAGAGCGCCTTCTGCACGAACTGGAGCCCGATAAGCGTGCATTTCTGGAAGTGGAAAAAGGTCACTTTCCGGGACCACAAGCAAGCAAAGGATAGTTTCTTCTTATGTGAAAGCCGCCTAAGGACAGCACCAACGCCTCCTTAGGCCTTGTGTGAGCACACACAATCATATTTCAGCCCACAATGGAATATTGCCCCTCCCTTGGGTCACCATACACCATGTACCAAGGGAGGGAAGGAGGTCTAAAAGCTCACCTATATAAACCCTTAAAGAGATGCACAATGTGTGATCACAAAGTTATGCTGGCCAAAGTTGCCCAAGCATCACCAATGTCTTGTGTGAACCAAGGAGCAGAAGCTAAAGAAGAGGACTCGATTGTTGGCCACCCAAAAATCTTAGCCCATTGCATCAAAGAGAGAGAGTTAGACTGTGTCAAAAGGTAGAACTTGAAGGACAAACATCCTTGCATAAGATCCTAGAGCCTCTGCCTAGGCCCTTTGGCAAGTGGGTAAGATTTTTGTTTTCATTCCAAGCATTCAATAAGAAGAAGGCCATCGAGCCATTGTTTACCTTGTTACTGTTTGGAACTCTCTATATAGCTTCTTTTTGTGTTTTTAGTTTTAGTTTTTTACAGAGCATACTTTAGTGTATTACTTCATTGAAGTTCTATACTTATAAGCTCCCCCTAGATACTGCCTGTTACTTATGGTTTAGAGAAAAGGCCACATTCTCTAAACACGTGCAATTTCGTACACCCGTGTGTCCAATCCACCACAATAGGTACCGTAAGGGAGTCTCTAGATCAAATTCCTGGATAATGAGCTGAAGTCGACAGGAAGTGACCAGGTCAAAGGAGGGCCATAATGTTTCCCACATCATCGACACGAGATAGAGGGCTAAAAATATCGCATCAAATAAACATCATAACAAATTGGCAACTCCACTGGGGATCAGTGCGAGTTTGTCGTGTCATCCTGTTGGGTCAGTTTCGATTATTGGTTTAGTTATTTGTCCTTTTCTAGTTTGTTTGCTGAGTTTCCATCCTCTGTTCAGCTCCAGAGTGTCAAGGTTGACCTCTGCTCATTAGGTTATGGTTTTTCCTCTTTTTCCCATAGGTATCCAGCTTGGCGCAGTTTTTGTCTGGACAGTCATGCCAATTAGCGCATGTTTCTCTTTTAGCACTCGTGCCAACCTCTGTATGGTGCGGATTACAGCCTTACAGTCGTGCCAACCCCTGTAGGTTTTGGTTTGGCCTCCTTAATGAGTGTTTTGGTCATTTGTTCTTGCTTTTGGGTCATTTTTGGATGTGATTAAGCTTTTCAGACTGTGTTGACTATTGTAGATTTGTTTCCCTCAGTCGTTTGTCAGTTTTCTTGTCGGTGTCATTTAAGACCTTAGGGTTTCTAAGCGTTCTTGCACACCGAGCCTTCTGTTCGAGAACAAGTCTCTTTGATTGTTATCAGTCTCATTTCGGGTCATTAGAATGAGTTTTTCTAGATCCTTTTGTTTTGCTGATTGAATGGTCTTTTTGTTTTTTCGATTAATCCTTCTTCTTCAATACTTTGAGCATCGATTACTTTGCTTGTTTGGGTCGCTTTGGGAAACTCTCTTTTTCGATTGAAAGTTTGCTCCATTAGCTTGCACGTTTTTGTGTCTATTTTGCTTTGGTTGAGTCATTCAATTTCAAAACCCTGCATTCGCAAAACTCAAACTAGTGTTTATTTTGTTTTCCATTGAATTAGTACGTTGTGTGCTTTATTTCATTGAAAAATAAAAAAAATATCTTTACATTCTTTTGTTGCATTGAAAGTGAAACGTTCCTTTACATACTAGCATTTGTAAATCTAGGAAGGAATTTTGTTTTTGATTGATTGCATTAAGGGCATTAGAATTTTCTTCGCTTGCTTGCTTGTTTGAAAGATTTATATCCTTCTTATAACTAGCATTCATCGAATTGAAATGATGTTCATTTGCATATAGCTTGCATTTAGGAAGTTGAGATCCAAATTCAATAGGGCCTGGAAATTGAAACCTAATTCAAGATTAACTTTAAAATTTACTCAATGAACCTAAGGCAACATTGGAACCTAACGAAACATTTCTATTGGTCTAAGCTAGAGACGTGTTCCGACATCTTAAAACCTAGTACTGTTGCTCGCCTTTGGGCTTCAGATAGCGCTAGTACGAACTTGTGCTCCCTGTACCGTCGTGTATATAACGGGAGACCCCTCTAGGTTGCAATCCTTTTATCCATAGGAAGCCGAGTTTGCTGCCTTGTTACTGTGATACATCGAACACATCATTCAGGGAGACTACTTGCACGTACGTTAAGTCCTTGGTCATTTATCTTTCATTTGATCACCAAGGTGTATATGGTAGTTTAGGGAAACCTGGTATACCCTCTTGCTTAGAATACCTGAGTAGTTGTTTCGATATTTTCGTGACTCTTTAAATAAGTAAAATATCATCGAGCACTTGTCCTTTCACGCTCGTTTCAAATTGAAAGTGACTAGAGTCATCTTTTTCCTGTTTCTCGACTCTTAAAATATGAAACAATGAATTTTGGTTTCAATGTTATAAAATTAATCACCTACGATCACACACCCATTAAAAGTTTTGTGCTTGGCGTGATTGATTTATTTGGTTCTTGTTTTGGCACCTTCGATTGGTTATCTCTTTCCCTTCCTGTTCTGATATACAGTCAAAGTGGCGGAACATCCAGTTTCGTCATCCTCACTGCCTCCTAGTGGTGGTTCTTTTCTGGAAGTTTCTTTCGAAACCCCTCAGTCCACTAGGTCTGTTGAGTTCTCACAGCCTATTCTTCCGTCTGTCCAAACCCTTTCTACTCGATCTTCGCTTGACGAGCCAGTTGAATTCCAATTGCCTCCTTCAAGTGTTTGGTTTGGTTTTGGGGAAGGAGGAGAATTTCCTCCTCTTATGTCTGGATCGCCCTTTGTTGCTACTATGGTACCTCCTAGTCCCTGTAATATTTTTGAAGATCTTACGTTGGACTCAGATATGGATTCCTCCAGTTCAGTTGGTAGTGAAGGAATTCCTGTTTCCACAGGATAATATCAACTCTTTCCTGAAGATCTCTCTCGTGCCTCCACCCAATCTTCACCACTGTCGGTTTCACTTCCACTTGGATATAGGTCCTTGAGTCAAATCATATCTGGCGTTGCCTCCATTGCGCAATCCAGTATAGTAACTCCTCCTCCGAGTTCGGTCCTACCTTCGTTGGGGCTATCACCTTCGACTACTGGTTCGTGAGTTACTGTCACATCTGCTCTAGTTAAACCAACGGTTTGTGTGGCTTCTATTTCAGTTTCCACTCCTCCTGTGATTCCCAGTTGTCTTACTTTTGAAGAATATCTGTTGGCTATTCAGCAGCAAAGTTCTCAGGGTTCTCAACAGTCTCAGGCTCCTGCTAATCCTCGATTCCATCACTATGATGCTGTTGGTAATCCCATATATATCTATCCACACCATTATGATGTGTATGGTAATTCGGTCTATTTGCCTCCTATTTATCCTTATCAGGCTGTTTATGATCCTTATCAGACTGTTACTCATGTGGGATCTACTCTTCCTGTGCAACCCTCTGGCTTCCAAGGAAAACCCTCATCGGGACAACCTTTAGCTCAGCAGGGCCTTGCTTCTGGTCCACAAGGACAACCATATTGTCCACAAGGAAGACCTTTACCAGGACAACCTTTGGTCCAACATGGAAAACCCTCTGGTCTCTTGGGTCAACCTCTGAATCAACCTGGATCATCTTTTGGTCCTGGAGGGCAAGTCTATTCGTCACAGGGACAACCTGTTGCACCTCAATCACAGCCGCACGTTCAGTATGGCCCAAATATTGTGAAACTAGGACAACCCTACGGTCCTTCTTCGGGTCAACCTGGTGGCCCTCAACAACCATTTCAACAACCGGTTCAACTAGCTCAACAGCCGTTGCAACCTGCCCACTAGTAGATTCCTTCATTTCCGCAACCGGTTTTACCTGTTTACCCTGCTCAACAGCCTGCTCAACCTGCTCCGCAAGGCCATCCTGCACAATTGCAGAGCGCTTATTACCCTCAAGCTTCATTTCAACCGGTATATAGTGCACCTCAGATTCCGTACCCTCAAAATAAACCTGTGTATCAGCAACTTCAAAGTCATACTTACATTCCACAACAGAATCCTTATTCTACTCAGCAAGGACCTCAGTGGTCTGCTTCGACTCAATATCCTGGTCCTCAACCCTAGTATCAGCCTAATTATCCTGCTTCTAATCCCTATGATCCGAATCTTTCAGGACACAATGCATGGGGACATAATCCCGCTCGGACTGGGTGGAATGTAGACATAGGTCCTTATTAAAGACCTCTGATGACTTTTAATACTCAATTACCATTTCTTGCAACGTTGGAATTACCTGATGTGTCAAAGTTGAAAAATGATCCTATTCTTCATAATCCATATTGGCCTCCGGTTCCGAACAAGATTCCTGGTGATTGTCCTAAATTCTAGGGTAAACCTGGTGAAGACCCCCAAACGCATGTTATGAATTACCAGTTGTGGTGTTCTTCTAACTCTTGGGTTGATGATTCTATTCGTCTCTGTATTTTCCAGTGAACTCTTACTGGTACTGTTGCAAAGTGGTACATTGAGCTGTCTCGTGGAGTTTTCCAAGGTTTCAATTCTTTGGCCATGGCATTCCTTACACATTTTCAGTTACCAATCCCCTATGAGACCAGGACACATCTCCTCGCTTCATTGAAACAAAACCAATCTACTCATATCTCAGATCATATTCATGAGTGGCGGTGTCGTTGTCGCATGATCAAATTTAAGATACCTGATCAGCTTCTGACTCATTGGTTCACTACCTCCTTTGTCAATCAGATTGCCAAAGACATAGCTATGGGGGCATGTGTAACCGAGGAACAAGCCAATGCTTACGCCCAATACCTTGATATCGTGTACTCTCAGTCTGGCGCATTATATGATATCTTGCCTGATGCTCCTTGACCTGGAACTTCTAAACCACCAGCGACTCCATCCATTGATGGTATCACTGGTTCCGTATCGCAGACTTCTCAGAAGTCTCCTTCATCTAACTATGTTGTTAGCCATCAATAAAAGTTTTGGAAATCTCACTGTGTTCATTATCCTACAAGTTATCCATTCACTAAAAATCTTCATTCAAATCTTCCCAGGTCACCCTGCTGATTCAAAAGAATCTGATTTCAGGCTATTTCCACCATTTTCCCCTCCATTTATCCTCCATTCCATTAAAAAACCCTTTTAAAACCATGAAAACCCCTTTGTTTGGTTTCAAATACCCTTTCTAACCTTATCAGAACCTTTAAAAAGGTCTAAAAATCCTTGTTTTAAGCCTATTTCTGACCATCTTAAAAATTAGGGCTTAAGCCCTTTCCTTCCACAGAACTGCATCTCCGCGCCTTACTTCAGGCCCTTCTCCTATAAATTGCCCACCCCACTTTTTTTTTCTCCTGAAATGATCCCAACCGTTGATCTTCCTGATCTAACGGTGATCACTTCCCCGCTCATCCTCCATACTCCCGACCATCTCTTACCTGCGCAACCCCGCAAATAGATCTCCACCGTCGATCGTATTGATCTGACGGCCACCACTGATCCCAAATTTGTAATCCCATCGATAACACCCTCGCTACCTGATAAAACAGATGACCTCATCACCGACCCCACCTACCCTCCTCCTTTCCCCGCTGCCGCGCATCTTCCCTGATCGTTCCTAACCTTTAACGTTGATCTGGCTTCCCCATATCCAACAGTCCATAGTATATATTGTGCCCGATTGGCCGATAGGGTTTAACACCCCATTTCCAAGTGAAATGGGCGGTTTTCCTGTGGACAGGTGTCACCTCCTCAGTGGTATTGTGTCCATTTGTTCAAAAAACCGCTTACCGCCCAATGTCCACGCGATACCACCTTGTTTCGCACAAAAACTGCCTGCCTCATTTCGCGCCAAGAATTCAAATTTCATCACCATTATTCCTGGTTTTGGTCACAAAACCCCTCCGCTGTGCATTTTCCTCCTTCCGTAATCGCTTTGACGCCCTCCTCGAGCCTCTGAAATGCAGTTTTATCCCACAACGCAGGTTTTATTTTATATGTTTGTTTGTGTTGCAGGTTTAATGGCGGCCTAGAATGAAAATACCATCCCACAACCAAAGCTAAGTGGCAAGGTCTCTGGATGATGATCCTCGAGGCCAGATAAGCAGGAAAAAGGGATCCAGGGTTTTGATTCCGAGGTTAGATCAATTATTCATGACCATTGATTTAATCAAGGAAACCCTCCAGCACACCAAGGAACCCCTGCATACAAGAAGACAAAGAAGATCAACGAAGAAATGAAGAACAAAGGATTAAAGGCTTAAATCACAGATTAAAGATAGTGAATAAATTTTAAAGACAAACGATAAAATATTAAAATAGTCAATAAAGTGAAAAAGACAGCAAGGATGATTATGAAAGCCGAAAGCAAAAATCGGGCCTTAAACAGAGTATAACGAAACAAATCAAGAAAAATCAGCCTAAAGCCTGCTTCGAATGCTAAAATCCATGAAGCAGTTACTTCATCAAAGGCTAAATATGTGACCTATAGGCATATTTTCATCAAAGGCATACAATAGTTATTGCAGTCAGAGATATTCACAAAAGAAGCAGCTCAGAAGTTATTACAAATTTATCATAAAAGCCTAAAATTCAAATATTGCAACTAAGTAGCTCAGAAATTAAACAACATTCATTATAAAAAGTAACTCATTTCAGATATTTTTGCCTTGGGCCTTGCATGGTCTCAAAGGTCAAAAATCATTAAATCAGTCATAAATGAAATATATTAACCCTAGCTTCCATTTCACCTCCTCATTTTGTTATAAATATAGCATGAGGACTTCATTAGAAAGGGTTCTTGGTTGGTTATAGAAGGCTGTTACTGTTAGTTGTTTAGAGTGTTGCTGAGTTAGTTGAGGAGTGCTAAGATGGATAGGAAAGCTTTGAGCTGTAAAGATCCATGGTGCTGGAGTATGTAACTGGTTTGAACATCAATAAAACAAGCTGATTCACAGGATCCTGGTCTATGTTAATGGTGATTTTTTCCCTCACTGTTTTTTTTTCTCCTTATGTTTTCATTTTGTCCATTTTCTTTGATAAAGAACAGAAAATTTAGATTAGGATTTACTATCAAAAGTACCCTATTTCTTTCTGCAAGCTTTATCTTCATGTTTTCTTCTGCAAGGTTTGATTGAAGGATTCTTTATTGCCCTCCAGTTTTATCTAGCTTGTTGTTTTAAGAATGATTCAATAGAGTATAACCAGGGAAGTCTATGGTATGCCCTATCCTCTGGCTAGTATTTAAAGGTTGCTTTGAAAGATCCCTAGAGAGTTTGTCAAAAGTAGATTAGATTATTTTTGTTTGATCTTAGGCTGCTCTCATTATTATCTTGTATGTTTTCTTTATCTGAAAGTAGTCTTAGGATTACTGGATTGTTGTCTTAAAAGTTCGCTTTAATAAAAGTCTGTCCAAAGAAGTCTATGGTTTGCCTGTCCTTTGGTTTACTTCAAACAGTTACTTTGAAAGGGTTTTCTTGTTTAAATAGAGCTAGAAGATTCTTGACTGACTATAGCTTTATTGCCTTCACAACACCTTAATGTTTCATATCACAACTTAATCTAAAAGACCCATTTAATCTAGATAACTTGCCCTATGAAAACCCTTGAATAGTTGTTGAACAATTATATCCTTTTATGACTCCATAGCCCAATGGATTAATGTTGTCTTATAGTCTATCCTTCCAGCTGAAACATTCCCTCAATCTCCTCCAACCTTTAATCCTTCAAGTACCTTTTCAATCAACCAAAACCAAACAAATTTCTCATAGCTTCATAACTAGCCTAATATCTTAAATAAAGCATAAAGATATATCTTTCAAAAACACTTATAGAGAGAGATCCCTCTTTGAATCTAGGAAGGCTAGGTCCTAGGATTCCAAAGTGGTTCTGATGTGGCCCCTGCAGTGTTTATTTTTTCCATTCTTGTAAATCACACGAAGCCAACATAGTGGTGACCATACTGGGGAAAAAACTAAGTAATAGATAACTTCAAAACTCAGAAAACCTCTTTCTTAAAATTAATCAAGTGTCTGCCAAGAGTGGTTCCTGATTGTTGATGGTGGACAACAACTAGTCCTAGAAAACAAGTAAAAACCTTCCACCTGGTGACTCCACTAGTTTTCAGTAGGCCTGCTGACCCCATTGGTGGTCCAAAGACTCCACTGGGAAACTTATTTGATCATTATAACATCAAAAAACCCAGTTAATAAAACTTTGTGGATTAAAAGTTTTCTTACACAGATTAGTTTGCCTTTAAAAGACTGTCATATTTGGCTAACTTTTCTTATCGTTGGGTCTAAATCATAGCTTCCAAAAGAATCCATACTAGAGCCTATCCTAACCCAAACCCTCCTGAAATAGTGGATAATCCTGAAAGCATCCTTAGGAAGTCTCCTACACCTAGAAATCCAACTATTTTCAGACCAATCCACAGAGTAAACTCTGTCCCTGAAAACTTTACAGCTCTGCAAAATTTCCAAGTTGACTTATCCTATAATAGAAACTTATCTAGAAACAATTCATTAAGTGGTATAGATCAGACAAAATTTGAGCCTGTAAATTCATAGCACACTAGCAGTAGAGAAGCCTCCCCTTCCACACCTCCTGATCTCCACGTCATTCATAATTTTGGCTTCTCTCATCCTAAATCTGCTCAATAGTACTTAGCTGGTCCTAGTACTTCTGTTACACTCACCCACACATCCACAGTTAAAACCACTTCAGCTCATCATCAACCTCCTATCACAAATCCTCCACTTGTAAACTCCCCATTGTTTCCTCAACTACATATCATGGCGACATGGTATGCTCCCTTAGTCCTTCCTTTACCTTTAGTTGCTCTACCATAGGACTATCAGTCCAAGATTCCATTATATGATGCTAGTATTTCTACTACAACTCAAAAAAATGTGGATAGAATGAATGATTACTTTGACAGACAAGAAATAGATGATGAAACTGTAAAACTTAGGATGTTTGCTCAAAGCTTAGGGGGAGAAGCAAGAAAATGGTTCAAAGGCTTAACCCCTAATAATATCAATGACCTCCCTGCTTTCCATGAATTATTCCTAAACAAATGGGAAGTCAAGAGAAACCCCTTTCAAATCTTGTCAGAATACAATGATCTTAAAATAAATGTTGGAGAGAGCGTCCAAGATTATTGCACTGGATTCAATAGTGTTTATAATGCACTTCCTCCACAAATTAAACCCCCACAAGGCTTAGCCTTAATAAAGTTTCCTGAAGGATTTGACCTAGACATGTGTTATCAATTAAGGGAGAGAGAACCCCTCACATTAGAAGACATGTAGAAAGGGGCAATAAGTGTAGAAGCTAACCTAAATGCCTTAAGGGCTAGTTTGAAAGCAGAGAAAAAGGTTACCTACAAAGATGAAGCTAGACCTTCCACATCAGAATCCAAAATTTATAGCCTGGTTAGAACCATGTTAATGATGATGGAAAGAATAAACATGAATGAGAGAGCTTATCCTAAAGAAAACAAAACAGCTCCTCAAAACAAAAATCAAAATCAGAACCAAAACTTTAGAAGGAATCCCCCTCAAATTAGACAAAGAGGCCGTGATCAGCAAGTCAGGCCTCCTTTCCAACAAAATTATGCTGATGAACATGAGGGAGTGATTGAAGAAACAAAGGGAAATCACATAAAATTATTGGGAGTAAACAATGAGGATACTGTTTTCCTCACTGAAGAAGAACAAGGCATATATACACCCTATCATGAAAAAAGCCCAGAATCTGAAGATTACAAACAAGGATTTGAAAATGCTATAATGGAAGTGCATAAAAAATATGACCTTAGAAGTAAAAAGAATCAAGACACTCCCAAAAATAAAACCTCTGAAATTTCTACTAAAAACAATCCTGAAAACATTTCCAAAAAGACAGCAGAAAACAATAAAATAGTGGCTAAAAATTCTGATAAAAACAAAGGAAAAAACACTCAAATTCTTAGCAAACATAGTGCTAACCCTAGCAGCACTAACACTTCAGCTAATGCTCCCGATAAAACCATCCTAACTCTATTCACAATAAAAACCAGCAAGCTGATTTTGTTGAGAAAACAGTGACTAAAAAGGTTGAATTGAACATTTCCAAAAATCAAACTCCTTTTAGCATAGAGAGTGAAATTGCCAAAATTAAAATATCTAATCCTCTCACAGAGTTAGTCACTCAAGATGTACATAAATATCAATTGTTAAGAGCGTTGAACATAGGAGATAACAATGATTCTGTTAATTTAAGTGATGATAAACTTGAGCTTCTGTTCGGACCAAAAATTGAAGGAAAATTTCAAGAGAGAGGAGTCCCTCCATTTTATGTTAGTCTCAACATCCATGATAACATTTTGCACAATGCCATGCTTGATTTAGGAGCATCACATAACCTCATGCCCAAAGTAATAATGGAGAGATTAGGCCTCGAGGTAACTAGGCCCTACAAAGATTTATACTCCTTTGACTCCAGCAGAGTCAAATGCCTAGGCCTAATAAAAGATCTTTGTGTCAACTTAGCACAAATCCCAACCAAAAGCTTAGTGATGGATATAGTAGTGGCTGATATACCTCCAAAGTATGGCATGCTCCTTTAAAGATCTTGGGGTGCCAAGCTTCAAGGCACTATGCAAATGGATATGACTTATGCCACCATCCCTGTCTTCAGTCAACCTAGAAGACTATGTAGGGAAACCCACATGAAGTACATGGTGAGTAGTCAATAAAGACCAGACAACTCCCCTCTTTATTCTATTCATACAGACCTTAACTCATTCATCCTATACAATGATGAAAATCTTAATGAGCAAGGATTAGAAGATCAGAAACCAACAATAGAAAAAGAGGAAGGGAAGAGGAAAAAACATAAGCAGTTTGCTAATTCAGAAAATCACAACAAACAGAGTCAAGATCCTAAGCCACAAAACAACCATCTACTTAGTACTAAGCATGAAAATCAAAGAAACAATCCCCAACACACTGAAAACCTTGAGGAACAAAACAAAAACAGACATAGTAGAGACCCTCAAAAACAACATAGTGGCAATCAAGATAAACAAAACAGAGAGGACAGAGAGGACAAAGATAAAATTAATGAAAAATATGAAGCTAGTCCTGTTTGGAGTATGAGTTTTGATGGGTCTTGTAGTAAGACCGCTGCAGGAACAGGAATATGGGTGCATAATACAAAAAATAACCATGCTGAAGGCCATTCATACAGACTAAATTTCCAATGCACTAATAACATAGCAGAGTATGAAGCACTCCTCTTAGGACTACATTTATTGAAAAAATTAGGAGCCAAGAGGATAACTGTCCATGGAGATTCAGAACTGATAATTAGACAAGTAAATGGAGAATACACTGCCAAACATTCAAGACTAAGAGCCTATAGAGATGATGCCATGGACCTCCTAAAAACCTATGCAGAGTTTGAACTCACCTTTGTCCCTAGAAACCAAAATATTTTTGCCAATGGTTTAGCCCTTGCTGCTAGTACATGTTTGAAACCTTATGAAAGCAAACAATATACAGTCCAGGTTAAATATAGACCAGCAGTCCCAGATAATGAAAGATACTGGCAGGTTTTTGAAGGAGATAAACAAATAGAAGACTTCCTGCAGTCTAGAAATGAGTTTGAAGTGCCAAATTCAAATTCAAAATATGAAGAAGTCCTCCCTACTGAGGAACAATGTTGCCAAGAAGAGCCTCCTAACACTGCTGATATAAATCAGTTAACCAAAGGATGCAAACATAAAACAAAAATATGCACTGATTTAGAAAAAGAAGATCTAGAAGTGCTGCAGTCTTACAATGAAAACTTGCCAAAAGGACTAGTACCTCTAGAAGAATTGTTTTACTTTAATGATGTTGCCAAAAAGCCAAAAATAGAACCCAATGAAACTGATGTTGAAGAATGTAATATAGGCAGTAAAGAAAGGCCTAAAATGATCAAATTATCCAAAACACTGCCAGCTCACATTAAATTGAAATATCTTGAGCTGTTTAGAAAATTTTCTGATGTATTTGCTTGGAGTTATGAAGATTTAAAATCATATGACATAGAAATAATTCAGCATAAGATACACCTCAAAGAAAATCAGAAACCTTTTATACAAAAACTACGTAGAATAAACCTTGTTCAATTACCTCTGGTTGAGAAAGAAGTCAAAAAAATGTATGATGCTGGAATTATTGTCCCTGTAAGATACTCAGAATGGGTATCCAATCTTGTATCTGTAAGGAAGAAAATAGGAGAAATAAGGCTTTGTATAGACTTCAGAAACTTAAACAAGGCCTCATTAAAGGACAACTATCCCTTGCCCAAAATGGATCACATCTTACAAAGGGTAGTAGGTTCAAAAAGAATTTCTTTGCTAGATGGCTTCTCAGGATACAACCAAGTATTGGTACACCCTGATGATCAACTTAAAAACAATTTTTACCACACCTTGGGGCACTTTCATGTATGTGAAAATGCCTTTTGGTTTAATGAATACTGGTGCCACGTTCAAAGAGCCATTGATATTGTTTTTTCAGAAGAAATAGGTTACTTCATTGTGATTTACTTAGATGACATAATAGTCTATTTTAAAACGGATGAAGAACACCTAATACACCTAAGAAAAGTCTTTGAGAAATGCAGAAAATATGGGTTATCCTTAAACCCAAATAAAACATGGTTTGGTCTCTAAGAAGGTAAACTCCTTGGTCATATCATATCTGAAGAGGGGATAAAGATAGACCCAAAGAGGATTGAAGGTATATTGCAAATCAATCATCCTATAAATATCAAAGAACTTCAATCTTTCATTGGGAAGATCAATTTCTTGAGAAGGTTCATACCCAACCTAGCTGAACTGCTTAGAAATATTACAAACATACTTAAAAGAGAAACATGAGTTAAATGGACCTTAGAAGCAAAGAAATCCTTTGACCTGTAAAACAAGCACTTAACCAAACACCAGCTCTTATTAGTCCTGATTTTACCAAAGACTTCTTCATATTCTCCTTTGCATCAAAACATACAGTGGCTACTTTCCTATTACAGAAAAACATAAACGGACAAGAGAAACCCATTGCATTTTTTAGCAAGGCATTAAGAGATGCACCTATGAAATACAACATAATGGAAAAACAAGCTTTTGCCTTAGTCAAAGCCTTAAAATATTTCAGAGTTTACATTTTACACTCACACATCATTGCATTTGTGCCTCATTCAGTGGTGAAAGACATTTTGACACAAGATCCTAATGGCAAAAGAGGAAAGTGGATTGCTGTAATATTATAATATGATTTAGAAATTAAGCCCACTGAGCTCATCAAAGGTCAAGGACTAGCACAAATTATGGCTGAAACCAACTTACAAGCACTTGATATAAACATGTTTAATGCATTAGATGAACATGACGAGTTGGCAACTCCACTCATTGAAGATTATTTTATGAATTCATCTTGGCATGCTGATATTTTGTATGTGCTTCTTAATCTTAATGTTTCTCCTGGTTTTTCTAAAACAAAGGCAAGGTTTCTGAACTTAAAAGCTGTTAATTACTGCATTTTAGATAAATGTTTAGATTGGAAAAATGCTAGTGGATTATTGCTAAAATGTTTGCCTGAGAATGATGCAGAAAAGATCAAGCATGAGTTTCATGAAGGAGAATGTGGAGGCCACCCCTATTGGAAAACTACTGTCAAAAAAATCCTTAGAGTTGGTTATTATTGGCCCACCCTCTTTCAAGATGTCCATAAAATGATAATTTCATGTCACAAAAGTCCAATATTTGAAGGCAAAAGAAAATTGCTACCCTTACCTCTGCATCCAATCATTGTTGAAGCTCCTTTTCAACAATGGGGCCTAGACTTCATTGGAGAAATTCATCCTTCTTCATCTGCACAACATAAATGGATCCTAACAACAACTGATTAATTTAAAAAATGGATAAAGGTCATCCCCTCTAGAACTGCCACTGATATAGTCATCATTAAATTCCTTGAAAACCATATTTTGTCTAGATTTGGGTGTCCTAGAGAGATTATCACAGAAAATGCAGCTACCTTTAGATCCAAAAGGATGGTGGACTTTTGCCACAAATATCAGATTACATTGGGTCATTCCACAGATTATTACCCTTAGGGTAATGGTTTGGAAAAATCCTCAAACAAAAGTATGATAAACATCATCAAGAAGTTTCTGGAGGGAAATCAAGTCATGGTACAACAAGCTAGTACATGCATTATGGGCTGACAGGTTAACATGCAAGAAATCCATTGGAATGTCTCCCTATCAGCTAGTTTATGGAGCAGATGAAATTTTTCCAACAAGCTTTGGAGTGCCAGTCATGAAGCTGATCCAGGAGGTATAGTTTGAAGAAAATGACATGATAAGAAGGATAAATCAGACCATACATTTGCAACAAACAAGAGAGGAAGTCTATAACAGAACACAACAAGTTCAAGAAAACATCAAGAAGCTGTTTGACAGAAGGACAAAGGAAAATGAATTCAACATTGGCGACAAAGTTCTCAAATGGGATTCTAGGAGAGAATACAAGGGCAAACATGGAAAGTTTGAAAATTTATGGAAAGGCCCTTATCTCATTCAGTATGCTATAGGTAATAATGCATTTTTTCTTCAAGAGATGGATAGAACAGAGCCTTTTGGAGGTCCTGTCAATGGCAGGATGCTCAAACATTATTTTTGTTAAAAAATCAGTTCAAAGCTTTTTCCATTGTAAATAACATTGTTTGAGGAAAAATACTTGAGGAATAAACACCAAAAACAAAAGAAAATAGAAAAGAGGGCAAATAAAAGAATAGGTACAACGCTATACCAAAAAAGAAAAAAATCTGAAAGTGTGCAAGTCCAAATGCCACTACTTTGAAAGAAGAAATGTTATTCAATCATACAGCTTAATCATGATTTAATAAGTTTAAATTTATTGCTGATAGGTTAGTGAATGAAGATCTTCCAAACAATGTAAACTTGGCTGATCAGTAGAATAGATTAGGAGAAGAGAGAAATGGTTCTAAAAAGATCAAAATCTAAACCAAAGAAAGAAACAAGGATGCTTATCAATTTCAGATCTTAAGCCTTCATAGTAATGTTTTAAATTTATGCAAATAAAGTCTATGTGCAGCTTGTACAACATTCCATAGCCCCATAGCAAATTAGACCCTCTAATCCTGGTTTTGTCTATGTTTTAAATTTTTTGTTCTAGATTAGAGAATGAAAATCTTTCAAACAGTTTAATCTTGACAGATAGATAGAATAGGTAGAGAAGCATTGAGTTCATCAGTTTAATCAGAACTCATAGAATGATATAAGGGTAGAAGTAGATAGTTTTCTGCCTTCAAATGAAAGAAAAAATTGATGTTAGAAGGGTTTGCAAGTCTAAATGCACCCACTAAAGAAGAAAAAATGTTAGGAAAAGTATGTTGTGTAGGTATAAGTTTGGGTAAAAGATCAGTCTTGATATGATACTGCAGATCACCTTTGAGCAGCAAAATCATCAAGTCAAGGAGGATTGTCAAAATGCAAAAAACAAGGCACTGGTCTACTTTCAAGAGATTTATTTTCTAAGGTTCTTGACACCTCCAAGGAGCTGCCCTCCCCAAGTGGAGCCATTGTTAGCCATCAATAAAAGTTTGTCATATCAGATGATGGCTAAATAGTCCCTTAGATTTCCAAAAACAATCTTTTTTTTTGAAAGACTGTGAGTTTTGGAAATCTCACTATGTTCATTATCCTACAAGTTATCCATTCACTAAAAATCTTCATTCAAATCTTCCCAGGTCACCCTGCTGATTCAAAAGAAGATGATTTCAGGCTATTTCCACCATTTCCCCCTCTATTTATCCTCCATTCCCTTAAAAAACCCTTTTAAAACCATGAAAACCCCTTTGTTTGGTTTCAAATACCCTTTCTAACCTTATCGGAACCTTTAAAAAGGTCTAAAAACCCTTGTTTTAAGCCTATTTCCAACCATCTTAAAAATTAAGACTCAAGCCCTTTTTCACTTAAGCCTTAAGCCCTTTCCTTCCATAGAACCGCATCTCCGCACCTTACTTCAGCCCCTTTTCCTATAAATTACCCGCTCCGCTTTGTTTTCTCCCGAAATGATCCCAACCGTTGATCATCCTGATCTAATGGTGATCACTTTCCTACTCATCCTCCATCCTCCCAACCATCTCTTATCTGCACAACCCCGCAAATATATCTCCACCGTCGATCATATTGATCTAACGGCAACACTGATCCCACAGTTCTAATCCCGTTGATAACACCCCCGCTACCCGATAAAACATATGACCTCATCATCGGCCCCACCTATCCTCCTCCTTTCCCCGCTGCCGCGCATCTTCCCCGATCATGCCTAAGCTTTACCATTGATTTGGCTTCCCCAGATCCAACGATCCACAATCTACATCGCGCCTGATTGGCCGATAAGGGTTAATGCCCCATTTCCACACGAAATGGGCGGTTTTCCCATTAACAGGTGTCACCTCCTCAGTGGTATCGCTTCTGTTTGTTCAGAAAACCGCTTACCACCCAATGTCTGCGCGATACCACCTGGTTTCGCACAAAAATCGCCTACCTCATTTCGCGCCAAGAATTCAAATTCCACCACCATTATTACTGGTTTTGGTCACAAAACCACTCCGCTATGAATTTTCCTCCTTCCGCAATTGCTCTAACGCCCTCCTCAAGCCTTTGAAATGCAATTTTATCCCACAACGCAGGTTTTATTTTATATGTTTATTTTTGTTGCAGGTTTAATGGCGGCCTAGAATGAAAAGGCCATCCCACAGCCAAAGCTAAGTGGCAATGTCTCTGGATGATGATCCTCGAAACCAGGTAAGCAGGAAAAAGGGATCCATGGTTTTGATTCCTAGGTTAGATCAATGATTCATGACCATTGATTCAATCAAGGAAACCCTCCAGTGCACCAAGGAACCCCTGCATACAAGAAGACAAAGAAGATCAACGAAGAAATGAAGAATAGAGAATTAAAGGCTTAAATCACATATTAAAGATAGTGAATAAATTTTAAAGACAAATTATAAAAGATTAAAACATTCAATAAAGTGAAAAAGACAGCAAGGATGATTATGAAAGCCTAAAGAAAAAAACGGACCTTAAACAGAGTATAACGAAACAGATCAAGACAAATCAGCCTAAAGCCTGCTTCGAATGCTAAAATCCATGAAGCAGTTACTTCATCAAAGGCTAAAGATGCCACCTACAGGCATATTTTCCTCAAAGGCATACAATAGTTATTGCAGTTAGAGTTATTCCCAAAAGAAGCATCTCAGAAGTTATTACAAATTTATCATAAAAGCCTAAAAGTCAAATATTGCAACTAAGTAGCTCAGAAATTAAACAACATTCATTATAAAGAGTAACTCATTTCAGATATTTTTTCCTTGGGCCTTGCATTGTCTCAAAGGTCAAAAATCATTAACTCAGTCATAAATGAAATATATTAACCCTAGCTTCCATTTCACCTCCTCATTTGCTTATAAATATAGCATGAGGACTTCATTAGAAAGGGTTTTTGGTTGGTTATAGAAGGTTGTTACTGTTAGTTGTTTAGAGTGTTGCTGAGCTAGTTAAGGAGTGCTAAACTGGAAAGGAAAGCTTTGAGCTATAAAGATCCATGGTACTGGAGTATGTAACTGGTTTGAACATCAATAAAACAAGCTGATTCACAGGATCCTAGTCTATGTTAATGGTGATGTTTTCCCTCACTGTTTTTGTTTTCTCCTTATGTTTTCATTTTGTCCATTTTCTCTGATAAAGAACATAAAATTTAGATTAGGATTTACTGTCAAAAGTACCCTATTTCTGTCTGCAAGATTTATCTTCATGTTTTATTCTGCAAGGTTTGATTGAAGGATTCTTAATTGCCCTCCAGTTTTATCTAGCTTGTTGTTTTAAGAATGATTCAATAGAGTATAACCAGGGAAATGTTGGTGAACCCATGTCCTTCTGAGTAAAACTTGAGATATTGTTCTTGAATGATATTTTCAAAGTATGCTAAGTAGAGTTTGAACCAGGGAAGTCTATGGTATGCCCTGTCCTCTGGCTAGTCTTTAAAGGTTTCTTTGAAAGATCCCTAGAGAGTTTGTCAAAAGCAAATTAGATTATTTCTGTTTGATCTTAGGCTGCTCTCATTGTTATCTTGTATTTTTTCTTTATTTGAAAGTAGTCTTAGGATTACTGGATTGTTGTCTTAAATTTTTTCTTTAATTAAAGTCTATCCAAAGAAGTCTACGGTTTTCCCTGTCCTTTGGTTTATTTCAAACAGTGACTTTGAAAGGCTTTTCTTGTTGAAATAGAGCTAGAATATTCTTGACTGACTATAGCTTTATTGCCTTCACAACACCTTAATGTTTCATATCACAACTTAATCTAAAAGACCCATTTAATCTAGATAACTTTCCCTATGAAAACCATTGAATAGTTGTTGAACAATTAAATCCTTTTATGACTCCATAGCCCAATGGATTAATGCTGTCTTATAGTCTATCCTTCCAGCTGAAAAAATTCCCTCAATCTTCTCCAACCTTTAATCCTTCAAGTATCTTTTCAATCAACCAAAACCAAACAAAGTTCTCATAACTTCATAACTAGCCTAATATCTTAAACAAAGCCTAAAGATATATATTTAAAAAACACTTATATAGAGAGATCCCTCTCTGAATCCAGGAAGGCTAGGTCCTAGGATTCCAAAGTGGTTTTGATGTGGCCCCTACGGTGTTTATTCTTTCAATTCTTATAAATCACAGGGAGCCAACATCTGGGAAGCAGAAGTCCACTTCTTCCAATAATGTAACTTCTCAGCCAACTTCGAATTCTAGAAAACCCGCAGAAGTGAATGTTGTTCAGGCCAATCCTACAGATAACACTTCCAAAGGTAAGAATAAGGGTAAAGGTAAGGCCAAAGCCGATACCCCGAAACAAGATTCTCCAAAACCTCATGCTGCTGATAGTTCTCAACGCAAACCGAAGTATCCTTGTTTGATTTGTGATGATGAGCACTTCACCAAGGACTGTCCTCAACGGTCTGAAGTGAGTCGATTGCTCAAAGGCACCCAAGGAGCTGTGGTCATTCTTAAAGAACCTTTCCCTTAAGAGACCTAGATGGTAGAGCACTCTCAGTGCTCTGCCCCATCTGGTTCACAAGTGTTCATGATGAATGGTTCTGCACCTATTTCTATTGCTACTCGATCTAAAGATTATTATGGTTCACGTCAGATAGTGGGGAAAGAGATCGCTGATAGTCCTCCTCCTCCACCTTGTTCCGGCTCTCTTGAGATTGAATGACCTAGCATCGAATTCCTTGTTCGACCGCCTTCCAAAGGCATACTCCGTAAGTCTTTGTACTATCCTAACGCCCGTGCCGCTCAACATTACAGTATTGTTGAGGATTTTTCTTAGGCGCCATTCGTGATGTTTGTGTTAGAAGTGCTTCAGAGTTTTCCGTCACAATGGAAGGCTTTGCTATCTGCGATAGGTTGGATCGATCCTGCTGACACTAGCATTCTCGCTTTCAATTTAGATAATTTCGTCCCACGACTCCCGCACCAAATTGCGCTCATCATTCAAGTTGGTACTAATGGTTTGAATATTCATCGGGTAGTCGTGGACGAGGGTGCATCTATCTATGTTATGTCATCTACTTTTTGGAAAGCCATTGGTTTTCCAGCTCTCACTTCGCCACCTAATGCCCTTGAAGCATTTGATGGAAGAGAGTCTAAACCTCTTGGTGTTCTCGCTAGTTTACCGATCACATTAGAAGGGAAGACAATCAATGTCGAGGTCAAAGTCGTTGATGCTAAACTCAATTGTAATCTTCTCGTCGGTCGCAATTGGACTCACGCCATGCTGTGCATTTTTTCCACTTTCTTTTGTGTTTTGAAGTTTCCACACAAAGGAAATATTATTACTGTCGATCAATTGTCAATTTTCACTTCTTCTTCCAAGAAAATTGTTGCGTATGTGGATAAGATTCCTACTCCCTATGAGAGCGTAGGGCCAGGCCTTTTCAAGAATCCTGCCCTCATGGGTGTTTTCCCTCTTCCACCACCAAATAATGTTAAGCTCCACATGATTTCTCGCACTGATGACCCCTGGGTTATCCCTTCTCATGAAAAAATCGATTCGTTTATGGATTCGATGCCGTTGAGTCCGATTGAAATTGATTATTGTGAACTCATTGCTGCGTCGGACACTCCTAATTCTGCTCCTTCGAGCGTGACTCTTGACATCTATTCTCAATCCCCTTGGCTTGGTGATTTTGATTCACCAGATCCTTTGAAAGAAGTGTTTCCTTTCGATGAGGCTATCGTGGAAACCCTGTCTCTCGATGATCTATCGTGGGACGATGGTCATCATCGTTCCTCATTTCTACCAAGCCTCGTGGCCATGTCTACCTCTCCTGAGAGTTTTTCCTTTTAGGTTCCTTCTCCTCCGCTTCAAGCACCTGTTCAGGTCCATGAAGTTTTTTCGGAAGGTAACTTGAGTAACATTACTCAAACGTTGCCTATTGACATTTCCATTAAACTGGGAATCGTCGAGAACATCCATATTGGGGTTACTTTTTCTTCGGATGAAGTGCAAGTCTATACTAGCCTTTTTCTCGAATCCCATGATGTCTTTGCATGGTCCTATGAAGAAATGCCCATAATTGATCCTAGCATCGTGGTACATGAAATTCCTACTTACCTGGTTCGAAACCTGTTCGTCAGCGTCTTTGTCTGGTGCATCCTAGGAAAGCTGCTGCCATTAAGGCCGAAGTGGAAAATATTCTCAAAGCTAGTTTCATTTATCCAATTCCATTGACAGAATGGGTCTCTAATATTGTTCCTGTAGACAAAAAACAGGGCACTATTCGTGTTTGTGTTGAATATCATGATATCCATCGAGCTTGTCCTAAGGATAATTACCTTACTCCTTCCATCGTTCAGATCAATGACGACTGTGCCGGGAGCGAGATTTTTTCCCTTATGGACGATTTTTCGGGTTATAATCAGATCAAAATTCTCCCGACTGATCAACACAAGACTGCCTTTATCTGTCCTTGGGGCACCTTTTCATATGAGAAGCTTCCTTTTGGTTTGAAGAATGCCAGGGCCACATTTCAGCGCGTGATGTCTTATGCCTTTCATGATATTCGCCACATCGTTCAGCCTTATCTGGATGACCTTCTGGCTCATTCAACAAAGCATAGGGAGCATCCTGACCATCTTCGTCAGATTTTTCTTCGTTGTAGACACTATAACATTTGGCTTAATCCACACAAGTGTGTCTTCTGCATTGATTCTGGAAGAATCTTAGGGTTTATCATTTCCAAATACGGGATTCACCTGGATCCTCTCAAGGTTGAGGCTATTATCAATCTCCCCTCTCCTTCCTCATTGCATCAATTGCAGAGTTTACAAGGTAAAGCTAATTTTCTACGTCATTTTATACCTAACTATGCCGAAGTAGCTAAAGGATTCACATGGTTGTTAAAGTAGGGCATTCTTTTTTATTGGGATGAGATCGCTCAAAAATATTTTGATGCGTTGAAAACATTGTTGGTCAATGCTCCTCTTCTCCACCCTCCAAATTATCATCATGATTTTTCCCTTTATTTAGCTGCCACTTTCAGCACGATTGCCATGGTTTTGATACAAGACGATGATGACGGTCATGAACATGTTATTTATTACTTGTCTCGTAACCTTCTCGACCCCGAAACTTGTTATTCCCACGTCGAGAAGTTAGCGTTGGCTGCTGTTCAAGCGATTCAACGTTTTTGTCATTACATTCTGTTGCGTACAGTGACGATGATTTCTGAATGCAACCCGATGACGTACTTATTGTATTGTCAATTGCTGGGGGGAAAATACTCAAAGTGGATTGTTATCTGCCAAGAGTTTGATTTGGAATTTACTGCTGCCAAGTCTAAGAAATCATTGGTCTTTGCTGATTTTCTCCGTTCTCTCCCTTCCGACTCCGCTCCTTCTCGTTCTGAGAAATCCATTCCAGAGATTCGCTTTTCTTGATTAGCACCCTCGATCCTTGGTACAGTGATATCATCATCTATCTCCAGACTTCATTTTTTAGATCTGAGTTGACGAAGGATGCCCACCGATGCATCCTCCATCAGTCGCAACCTTATCGTATAGTTGGAGATACTCTCTATCGTATTGGAGTCGATTCCATACTCCGGCGATGTTTGACTCTCGAGGAAGCCGAGAAAGCTCTGAATGATTGTCAAAATGGCACCTATGGTGGTCACATGTCTGGTTATGCTACTGCACAAAAGATTCTTCTTGCTGGTTATTTTTGGCCTTCTATTTTCAAAGATTTGTTACACTAAAAATTGTCATCCTGACATTCTGCTATGTGTATGAGCTCATTATAACTCATACTTCTCCCTTTGCAAGTATAAACATATTAGTTCCTCATGTCAAGCCTTGAAAATCAGAAAAAGTTCCTAAAAGTCTCCTAAACTTTGGTATCACACTTTCTGGCTATATTTCCTTCGGTCCTGCACCCAATGTTCAGCTATCCTGCGTACCTGAACGCACTTTATCTTTGTTATAGGTGCGGATCCCTGTAAGATTAAAAAGGCGCAAGTGAATTCCAAAAATCTCAATTAAAGTAAAATCTGGAAGCTTCTAGAATGGATTTTGTGGTGGCAGAACCGCTCTTATGAGGTGCATGTATCCCTTACCTTATGGAGCTAACCCCTTGATGTGAGCAGCTTATCCCTTTGAAGGAGGATTCTATCCCTTCATACTTGGAACATAAAACCTCTTCTTTTCTACTATAAAAAGAGGCATTGGGTAGCCTCAAAGGGAGTTGAAGCTTTAGAATATTTGAAGTTAAGTGCTGTTGAGATTCAGACTCAGTTGATTAAGACTTTTGTGAGGAAAGATTACATACCTCTATTCGTCTTTATTGGAGAAGTGCAGAGCTTATCAAAGTAAAGGATATTCCTGCTTCGGACCCCGGAAAGTCTTGTGCAACATCAAGGCTCAGGTTGTAAGGATTTTCTTCTTTTGAAATTAATACAAATATACTCATTTTTCTCAATAAACTTTCAATCAATGGTTTATTTCATAGATTCCTTGATCACTATGATAAGCATGGTTTATGATGATTTCTATACAGGTGCTATGTAATATTTTTCTTGTTTGTGACCGCAGGTTTACGAGGAAAACTCCTTCAAGCGCGCGAGGGACAATAACGACTTCAAACAAGCACTGGACAAACGGTAAGTCCTTAACACCTCTATAGAGCTTTTCGTAGATCGTATATGCTTAGAGAAAGATTAGTCTATTTGGCTGTTTGTTGCTAGATACTTTTAGTGCTAGGGAGATCAGTCTTGTCCGTAAGACGGATTAATCCTCCAACAAATTGGCGACTCCACTGGGGAAAGAACTTGTTGTTTTTGGTTCTCTTTATTTTGATTTGAGGAAACGTTTTTCCTAGTTTTTGATTGATAAACATCTGCCGGGGTAGCTTAGGTTTTCTCTGTTTTTGAAAATTTTGAGATCTTTTATGTTTTTCTTTAATTTTTTCTGGGACCGCACTTTGTCTTCTTTTCACAGTGCGGGCAGTTTCGCATTTTTGCTTTAGTAAACAGTGCGGTACCGCACTTGTTCCTTCTGCAAGACTGCGGACCCTGTTAAAATTTTGAAAAAACTTTAGATTTATTTCTTTATTTTATCTTTATTTTAATTTAGAGTTTTTGATTTCTGCCCAGATTGATGATTGTTTCTGTCAAAAGCTTTCTGTGAATGAATCTTAGTAGTATTGGTGTTTTGATGATTTTCTAGAAGTTTTGCATTTTGGATTGTCTTTCGCTTGGTCTTTGTAGCGATTCAAAGCATTGACTGTTTAAAATACCTGAGATTACATTGGTCTTTTGTCTTTTGCTGAATCTGGCCTGATTGTGAAATCATCCTTTATTGAGAAATAGAATTGCCTGTTTCTTTGCAAATCTTCGAAAAGAAACTTTGTTATTAGTTTTTGAATTTCATTTTTTGTAAAAACATAATTGAGTGTTTTTTATCTGTTTGTTATTCTGAACAAATAGATACTTAGTTTGCTAAATAACTAAGTAAAACATTCTTCAAAAAAAATTGTAAAGCTTTTATTCAAATAGGTTATTAAAATTTGTAGGTCTCGGAATTAGTTTGATAGTTTTGAGTGTTTTTCATAGAATTTTGTAGATCTCTTTTGAAGAAAACTTGTTATGTAGCTTCAAGTTTGAAAGTAAAAGGATTTTCTTATGAGCTTTGATAGTTTGTTTCATTTTTGAGTTATTGCTGAAAAGACAAAAATATTTTCTTTCAATTGCTCTTAACGTTTAAAGAAGGAATTGTTCATTAAAAGGATTGCATTCTCCAACTTTTCCTTAATTAGAATTTCATTGAAAGGAAACGATCTGATTATCATTTTTAGGTGCATTTTAGTGTTTTTGGAAGTCGAGTTTTCACACCATCAAATTTTCACTTCCGCACCCATTGACTTAAGAAACAACTCTTAAAAGTAACGCTTAATTAAAATCTATCTAGCAATTTTTTTTTATTTTCTAGGGCTCTTATCACCAACATAGCTTAGGCTAGTATCTTGGAGTAGGGAGTAATTAACTCTCCAAGGTAGTAAAACAAACAAGTAGACAAATCTTGCGGTAGGAAATAAACCCAATCGTAATTTGTATAATCTGGGAAGCTTCTCTTAAAGAAGTCAATCACGAGATCATGTCCAAACCTTTGAGACAATCAATTCTGTCTCATTGGGTAAGATAGAAGGTTTTGCACGTATTACAAACGGTAAACCTTGGATTAACCATTGTCGAGGAGCTTAGGGCCACTTGTCGGTAAACCTCGGATTAACCATGTCGAGAAACCTTCAAGGGGATTGAGCTTGCTACTCTGCCCTTGCGCGTGAAATCGGATCGTAGACTGTTCCCCCAGTTATATTTGTTACTATTGGTAACCTTAGTGTCCATTATCTTAAGATTATTTCCTAAGGTGACGGTGAAGGAAAGATCTCACTGTACCTGGAGCAGACGTCAACTAGACTCACTTGGACTCTCTGGGGGGTTCTCTTCACACGAGATGGTTTTGTGAGGAAACTTGTGCCAGTCTGTTTCATTAAGCAGGTTGTCGGGGTAACTGTTCCAACCGCTCTTTCTGTATTGAATTTCTACTAAGTTGGATTTCATCACCAACTAGTGTTTTTAGTACGGGGAGTTACTGTTTGTGTGTGGTTTGAACTCCTAGATTTTTAAGCGTGTGATTCAGCTGTTTGTTCCTTTAAATAATTTAGGTGTTTTCTTTGAAATTTTCTTTGTTTGCGTGTGATTAGTTAAATAATTAATCGTGGCAGAATTGCCGAGACAATCTCGGAGACTACAAGGGAAACCCCCTGAATATTCACCAAGTCAGCTTGAAGGGCTTCGTGCTCTGGTATCGTCTAGTAGCGGTAGGATTAAATCAACAGAAGTTGGAACTTCATCCATAGTGGTTCATCTTGATTATCAAACACCCATAACAGAACATATTCAAGAGCCGATTTCTGTTTCTGAAGTTACTGGTAGTATTTCTCCTGCCAGTGAATGGGCTGACGAACCTGAAATCTCTGAACCTTATGTTTTGGAAACATCTTCAGGATTTATTTCACCAACTTCCAGTGATCTTGGTTCACCTAGGGTAAAAAATATTGTCACTGAAAATCTTCCATCTGGACTAATTTCTATTGAAGAACTCACTAATCCAGACGAAGAGTTATCTCTTCCCAATTCCCCTCAATCGTTACATCTTAGGGAACATGAATCAATTTTCTACAGCCCTATTCGAACTACTGCTTGGTACTTATCTTTAACTAATTTTTTAGAGAATTCGGGTCTTGATTTTTCTCCACCTCGAGTTCCATTTCATCCAACACCCAGAGGTTATTATCCATCATCCATTATGGAAGGAGAATCATCCATGTTTTCCCAGACACCAGAATCATTTTTACATGGTGGTCCTTCTGTTCCTTCGGGATATCAGGCTCTGTCTAGTACTTTCTCGGGGGCAGCTCCTCAACCGATTGAAAGCGTGTTATCATCTGGTTTAAGGGGAATTAAAACTAAAACGTCGAATGAAGGGAAATTTTTTATGATGTCTGGTAATATTATGAATCCGCAACCTCAAGGCAGTCAGGTACCACCTGGCGGGAAATCTCAGGGAAGTCAGTTACTGCCTGGGGGGCAACCTCAAGGTAGTCAGTTACCGCCTGGGGGGCAACCTTTAGGAAGTTAGTTACCACCTGGGGGTCAACCTCAAGGTAGCTTTTTCCTAGGACAAACTGTGGAGTCATACTATTTTGGGGGACAACCCCAAGGGCAGTACATACCTCAGGGTTATCAACCTTCAGGATAGTACACACCCCAGGGTCAAGCCCAAACTCAATATGCTCCTCAGGGTCCTTATCAATCCCAGCTTCAGTACGCGCCTCAGGGTTATCAACCTCAAGGTCAGTACCTAATTCAAGGTTACCAACAGCCTTCTAGCCAGTCATCTATTCAAGGAGCTGGAAATTTACCATTCATGTATCAACCCTACGCTCAACCAGGTTATGGTCCTTATGTTCAACCTTCTACGGGACAATATCCCGGAATGAATATGGTGTGGGATCCGTCCCAATATCAACAGCCTATGCAGGCTAATGTGCAG
This sequence comes from Pinus albicaulis, assembly GCA_034641835.2. NCBI lineage: Eukaryota > Viridiplantae > Streptophyta > Pinopsida > Pinales > Pinaceae > Pinus > Pinus albicaulis. The sequence goes on from CM076576.1 coordinate 486,758,200, forward strand.
TTACCTTTTCAACCTGGACAACCTTTGGTTTCTGGTCCAACCCAGCAACCTGTCCAGCCTACAATTCAAACTCCTGCACCTAGTTATGTTCAGCAGTCTGCGCCTAGTACACCTCAGAATCCACCTCAAACTGCTGCTACTACTGCTGCGTCTGTCCAACCTGTAACACCTATTTCTGGAGTATCTGTAACTCCGAGTTCGGCTATCCCTGTATCTGGGAAAATCCCTCAAGTCTCTGTACCCCAGTCAGGGCCTTCTGTCCAGACTTCAGTTCAGATGCCTGGAGGACAAGCCGGTACGAGTACAGTTGTCACAAGTCAACTACAATTCACGTATCAACCGTACCCGGGATATCCTCAATTCGGTCCCGGTTCACAAAATCCAAATTATCAGTATCAATCGTACCCTGGCTACACTTATCAACAGCCTCAACAACCCCAGTTTGGTCCGATTAATCCTAGTTTTCCAAGAGGTTACACGATTCCTAACACAAATTCAATTCCTAGTTATCCTAGGTATCCACCTCCTGGAACTGCTTTGGCTACTCAAGGTTTTCGTGACCCTAACCGTCAGTTACCATTTATTGCAACTTTGGATTTACCTGATTTGACGCGCCTTACGAATGATCCGATTTTCTATTATCCGTATTGGCCGCCAATGCCGCATAAGTTGCCCAGGGATATACCGAAGTTTGAAGGTAAGTCAGGAGAAGATCCATCAAATCATGTCATGACTTATCACCTCTGGTGTGCATGTAATTCAATTATTGATGATTCGATTCGCTTACGTCTTTTCCAAAGAACTCTTATTGGTCTTGCAGCCAAATGGTACATTGAGTTACCACGAGGCTCATTTCATAATTTCAGTCAGTTAGCAACTGCCTTTTTGACTCACTTTCAGTTGCCTGTCAGATACGACAATGGCACAGAATTATTAACTTCACTTAAGCAATCTACGTCTACATATATTTCTGATCATATTCATGAATGGCGACGTAGAAGGCGTTTGGTGAAAGTTTATATTCCAGATCAAATTTTGGCAGAATGGTTTGTTAAATCATTGTTACCCAAGATCACTGAAGATGTAGCTAAGGCCGGTGTTGTTACTGAAGAGAAAGTGATTGCTCAAGCTCAGTACCTTGATCTCGTTTACACGCAGTCAGGTACTTTACACAAAAAAATCCCCGACCTTCCAAAACAAGGTCAGATAGCTGCTGCTCCTTCAGGGTCTCATGCTGCGGATGGCATGATTGGTACGGTCAATAAAAAAAGTAAGAAGAAATCTTCAAAGAAATCTTCTCCTATTATAACCTTACCAGATTCCCCGAAAGGAGAATCTTCCCCCGAAATTTCTGCCGACATTCATGTTGTAGAGACATCTACGACTAAATCTAAATCCGGTGGTAAAAAGAAAGGGAAGGGTAAAAACAAGAAAAATTCGAAATAGAAAACTGATAAAAATGAATCCAATGACGAAAAGCGCAAGCCTCGTTACCCTTGTTACATTTGTGACGAGGATCACTTCACTAAAGAATGCCCACATCGTGCAGAGGTTGCAAAATTCGTCAAAGGTTCACAACAACCTCCTGTCTTGAAGGATCCTTTTCCAACTCAAGATAGCAAGGTGGTTGGTTCTACTTCGATTGCTTCAGAAGAACCTATTTTGATGATGCCTCATGTAAGGATTGCGACGCGATCGCAAGATTATGGTACTAAGAAACCTGTTGATGGGAAGGAAGCATAATCTTCTAATGCAAATACATCAACTACAACTCCTCCTGTTTCTGGTCCGCTACAGATCGAGAAACAAAATCCAGACTTAATAATCAAACTGCCTGCTAAAAGTGTTCTTCGTAAATCAGCTTTCAATCCAGATGCGAGAGCTGCTCATAATTACAACATTGTTGAAGAATTAGCTATTTCCCCTTCAGAAATGTCGGCTTTGGAAGTGCTGCAATCATGCCCAGCACAGCGTAAATTGCTTTTGTCTGCTATAGGAGCTGTAGATGTTCAGGATTCTAATCTTATAATCTTCGATTTAGAAAATAGTACACCTCGTCTACCTCATCAAATGGCTTTCCAGATACCAGTGTTAGTAAAAAACAGACCGATCTATCGGACTGTGATTGATGAGGGGGCTTCAACGTGTATTATGTCGATTCAGTGTTGGAAATCACTTGGTTCTCCTACACTTAACCAATCTCCGACGATTCTTAAGGCTTTTGATGGTCGAGGTTTTCACCCTTTTGGTATTTTGCAGGATTTACCCATAGGGGTCGAAGGTAAAACCGTAAATCTAGATGTGGAAGTGGTTGATGACCCTCTAGATTACAACCTTCTTCTAGGTCGCAGTTGGTCTTATGCGATGACTGCTGTTGTTTCTTCGGTCTTTCGACTCATAAAATTTCCATATCAAGGAAAGATCGTCACAATAGATCAGTTAACTTATTTCTCTTCCGACCCAGCCTCTACAGAAACAATCCAGCATGTTGGTAAAGCGACTATCCCTTATAAGGATGTTGGAGTAGGATTAGTTAAAGATTTTGGTTTACTAGGAACTTTTGCCTTTCCTCCTCCTAATGTATTGCCTGCCATTGCAACTATTCACATGATTTCGTCAAATACTATTATGTTTGATGATCCTTGGATCATACCTTCTGATTCCGAGTTAGATTCAATTGAGGGCATGATGCCTTTGAGTCCATTTGAACTTGCATACCAGGCCGTACAATCACTTTCCGACACCTCTTCAACTGGAATCGATCCAATGAATGGGATCTCTGAGGAATCACTTTCTATATCCAGTTCAGCCACAACGACATTTCCGGATGTTGTTCATACTGATGAGAAAATTCGTGAATTTTTTTCTGTTGATGATTTACCATGGGAAGATCTGCATCACCGATCTTCGTTTTTACCTGAACCAGATAATTTTGAAGATGATTTCACTTCAATTTTTAATGCTGAATATGTCAAAGAACCCCAGAATCCATTGCAAAATCCTGATTCTGAATTAAATTTGGAAAATATTTCTCAAACGGTTCCAATTGACATTTCAGTAAAACCAGGAATAATTGAAAACATTCATATAGGTGCTTGCTGTACTGAAGATGAAATTAAAGCTTATAAAGCCCTATTTCAAGAATTTCGTGATGTGTTTGCCTGGTCTTATGAAGAAATTCCAGGAATTGATCCGTCAATCGTCATACATGAAATCAAGACTTACCCGGATGCCAAACCTGTTCGTCAACGTTTACGTCAAATACATCCTAGAAAAGCTGCTGCTATCAAAGCAGAAGTTGAAAAATTACTTCGTGCAGGTTTTATTTATCCAATTCCCTTAACGGATTGGGTATCAAATATTGTTCCTGTAACTAAAAAACAAGGAACAATACGAGTATGTATCGATTATAGGGATATTAATCGAGCTTGTCCCAAAGACAATTATCCAACTCCCTATATCGATCAGATAATCGATGATTGTGCCGGTAGCGAAATGTTTTCCTTTATGGATGGCTTTTCCTGGTATAATCAAATAAACATAATCCCTGCTGATCAGCCAAAAACAACTTTTATTTGTCCATGGGGGACATTTTCTTATCGCAAACTGCCCTTTGAATTAAAGAACGCTGGAGCAACTTTTCAAAGGGCAATGTCTTATGCGTTTCATGACATTAAGCACATTGTGAAGCCGTATCTCGATGATTTACCTGCTCATTCATCACGCAGGGCCAACCATCTCACACACTTACGAGCTATCTTTATGAGGTGTCGGCATTATAAGATTAGGTTGAATCCACACAAATGTGTTTTTTGTGTTGATTCGGGTCGTTTACTGGGCTTTTTTGTCTCAAAATCAGGCATTCGCGTCGATCCGTCAAAGGTCGAAGCTATTGTTAAATTACCTCCTCCTTCGAATTTACGCCAACTCCAAAATTTGCAGGGGAAAGCAAACTTTTTACGTTGGTTCATTCTGAACTATGCGAAGCTTACAAAGGGTTTCACCCGGTTGTTGAAATGGAATATTCAATTCTTTTGGGACGAGATCGCTGATCGATCTTTCGATGCACTTAAACACGCGTTGACCCATGCACCGTTATTGCATCCTCCCAACTACAACCAGGATTACATTTTGTATCTCGCTGCTTCTCATTCCACCATTGGGATGGTGTTAGTTCAGGAAGACAAACCTCATACTGAACATGTGATTTACTATCTTAGTCGGAATTTGCATCCGACCGAGATCAAATATACACATGTGGAGAAATTGGCATTGGCAGCTTTCCAAGCTGTCCAAAGATTTAGGCACTACATCTTGTTATGTAAAACCACAGTAATTTCTGATTGCAACCCTATGATGTATATTTTAACCAAACAATTGATAGGAGGCAAGTATTCCAAATGGATAGTTATCCTGTAGGAATTTGACTTGGAGTTTGAGAAATCCAAAGCAAATAAATCTTTGGTATTTGCGGAACTGATGTGTGATTTTCCCTCTACTGATACTGAAACTGTGGCAGAAGAGCCCATTTCGGTCGAATCTCTTTTTCTTATCAGTACTCTCGATCCATGGTATGGAGATATTATTGTTTATCTCCAAACCCAATCTTTTCGGCCCGAAATTTCACAATCTCAGTGACGGAAAATACGCTTCCAATCCCAATAGTATAATATTATTGGTGATACACTCTATCGTCGTGGAGCGGATTTTGTTTTCAGACGCTGTCTTGTTCATGAAGAAGCTGAAAAGGTATTAAATGACTGCCATTCTGGAGCATGTGGCGGTCATATGTCTGGGTATGCCACAGCCCAAAAGATATTGCGCGCTGGCTATTTCTGGCCATCGTTATTCAAAGATTGTATTTATGCAGTCCGGAAATGCCACAATTGTAAACTTTTTGATCGTAAAATGCGCACGCCACCAACTCCTCTTCATTCCATAATTGCTATTGGTCCTTTCACGAAATGGGGTATCGATTTTATTACATGTAACCCTCACTCGGCCGGGGGGCATGCATATATTATCTTAGCAGTGGATTATTTTACTAAATGGGCCGAGGCGATGCCTAAATTTTTGGCTGATGGCAAGACTGCTGCAAATTTCGTATTTAATCACATAATTGCTAGGTTCGGTGTTCCTCAGGCCATTATTACAGATCATGGAAGTCATTTTTGAAATGTCATGATGACTGAACTGACAGATCAACTTGGCCTGCGCCATGATAGTTCCACTCCATATTATCCACAAGCCAATGGTCTGGTCGAAGCTATAAATAAAGTTTTAGTCACCATGATTAGACGAATTATTGGTATTCACAAAATGAATTGGCATTCCATGTTTTTTTCAGCACTTTGGGCATATCTAACCTGAGTAAAAACATCAACTGGTTTCACTCCCTTTCAACTCGTTTACGGTTTGGAAGCTGTGTTGCCGATTGAATGCGAAATTCCGTCACTGAAATTAGCCATAGAATTACTCCCAGCTACGTCTGAAGAGGAGAAACGTTTCCTGTACTTAGCTCAGCTGGACAAGAATCGACGAAATGCCGTAGTAGCAAACGAGGCTCATGTTAAAAGAATAAAAGCTCAGTATGATAGAAGTGTTACCCCTCGAAAATTTTCAGAAGGAGACCTAGTCTTAGTTTATGATCAAGCCAATGATAAGCTAGGAGCTGGGAAATTCGTGCCCATGTGGTATGGTCCTTTCATTGTTAAGCGAAAGCTGGCAAAAGGGGCCTATGAGCTGATAGATTTTGACGGTGTCCCTTTAGATAAACCCAGAAATGGGCTTTATCTGAAGCGATACTATGCTTAACTTGGTAAGGAGATTTTTTATTAGATTAGATTTCTTTACTGCTGGTGTGTTTTAGATTAGAAAAGCGTGCTTAGTTTAGAAGTGTGTTTATCACTATTCCTGCTTATTTGAGTTTTACTCTTGATATCGCAGATGTCGACGTCTCTTCAAACCTACATTGGTTTTGCTGATGGTGCTTGTCGTAGTACACGGAACATCTCTTCTGCAGCTTGGGTTATCTATTCACCCTCCGATGAGTTAGTATCCATGCATGGGGTAAGCCTTGGTCAAACAACGAATAACATTGCCGAGTATAGTGCAGTGATTGAGTTATTATCTGAATCCATATCATTTGGAATTTGGAGTTTGATTGTTAGGTTGGATTCTGAACTTGTTGTATTACAGCTTAACAAGGTTTATGCCATTAGAAATCCGGTGTTATTACGGTTATTTTTAAGAGTTCATCTCTTGGAACGTGAATTTGACTACATTGAATATCAACATATTCCAAGACATTTAAATACATTAGCAGATGCAGTTGCTTCTAGTGTGATAAATCGACATTTGCAATGATAAAAAAACAGTAAAACAAAAACAACATTCATAACATGAACACAGATAGCCGGTAAATAGTGATATATCATAGTATAGAAGTGTTTTCAAAAAATATACATCGTCTTCGATCATAGGTTGGAAACACCTTATGATCGGCAAAATAGTAACACAAAAGGTCAAAAATATGAGTCTACAACACAATCATCCCATCATTGATGGTGATCACGATAAGAAACCACTGCCCGAGCCACCCTGCACAGGAACCTCCTAAAAGGTCCTGGAAAACCAATCACGTATCTCTGCAATCTGAGTGGAATGTCATCTATGTCTGTCTCTGGAATATCTAGAGTCAAACGCTCTAGATGATGCTCTAAATTAGTCAAGATTTTTGTTGATTGGCCTGCTGGGGCTGGTACGGCTGCAACTGGTTGTCTTCTGTCATAAGGCTGGAGATGGGCTGGTCGCCGTGGGCCCACATCTGTATTCGAAATTTTTTTGGTTATTAATTGACAAGACGATCAATTTTTTTTTTTTTTTAGAATTTAAAATTCGTTGAAAATGATTTTACCTGATTCATCCCACTGTTCCCCTGCTGGGAGACTCATCTCTCGGTTGTCGTGGAAATCTATCTCGGTGTATGGAAAGTTCTCTATGAAAAAAAGTTGGCAATCCAGCCAACGAAAATATGAAGAAGGAAATCGAACAATCTCAGCGCCCTCAATACCATGACGGGCCATCAGTGCGACCCAACGAACCATCCTAGGTTCTCGAAGACGATCGACATCAACATGAATACTTTGTGGAGCTAGCATAGGGATCCTCTCTAGAGAAAAGGTGACAACTATGGATCCATATCCAAATTTATTTAGTTTTCCATTCTTCGCTCTAGTTAGTTGGCCTTTTATATTAGCCAACACAGCTTCGCACCAGTTGAAAATGGTGCCGCGAAAACAATCCACAGCAATGCGCATCTGGGAATCGGTAGCCACATGCAGTGCGACACTCCCACACAGTTTGGTAACAGTAAATGCAATCACTTTCAGCTCGGGACAGATGATAGTTTTTATATCAATCCGTTTGTCCCTGGGGTCTGCTTCATCATTACAGAACTCTTGTTGAAGGCTAGCGACAGTTTGGCCACCTGGCCTAGTCCCAAACAAGGAAAGTTGTTCGCCCCTCTTGGAAAAACCAGTCAGAATATAAATATCCTCTAGCTCAATTTCGAGCCGGTGGCCGCCAATAATGAAACACTGGTCCTGCACGTTCCACCTGTTTACCAGCCATGACATGAGGTCTACCTGTGCCCTCATGCCTTGGATGGCCCAAAATTTATACAGATCGCATGCCCTTAATGCTTGCATTGTGGGAAAATGGAGCATTGCGGCTTCGTCCACGTCCTCATGCTCACGTTCTCTCCAAATCAACATCTTTTTAATCCTACAATGCATAAAAAGATAGATTAGAACAATCTAATTTGAAAATTTTTGGGCGGAAAAAGAGAAATTTGATTTTTAAATTCAAACGCGCGGGGACCGCACTTTACCTTTATACACAGTGCGTAGGAACGCACGCACTCTGTGAGGAAAGTGCGGACCCACGACTTTTTTCTTTGTAGAAAAAAGTCAGGGTCCGCAGGTATCATGTGCGTCACCTGCGGACCCCCGCGGGCGATTTTCAAACTATCTTTCTCCCTTAAAAATAAAATCTAAATCCTAAAAACGAATTGTAAACAGATGAAATGCAAGATTAGGAGGTCGTGGATTACCTGGGACTGACGGTTCTCGATTTCGACAGACAGATTTTCCAGAATCTTCACAGGAACTTTTTTACCCAAAAGCTTCTACTTTTCACTCTGAACTTGAATGGTAAAAATGAAATTGAAAAAGTCCTTTTTTTAAGTTTTTTCGAATAGATGAATTTTTAATTTTTTAATTTTTCACTTTAAAAGGGTATTTTTGAAGCATTTTTACTCATCTTAAACAGGTATGTGTAATGTTTCAAGTTTTTGTGCAGAAATTGGATTTTTCAGGAGAATTGATCATTTTTCAACAAAGAGCATACTTTTATCACTTTTTCGGACTCTTTCAAAAATTCACGAAAAAGCGAAACATTGGAGTTCTCTTTTAAGCCCTTTTCAGACTCTCTAAACATGAAAAGATTGCCGAGTACTTGAATGTTCGAACTCGTTAAAGTAAATGAATAATTGTCCCTTCAGTATAAGTTTACCCCTTTTACGGACTGAAATGGACTACTTACGAAAAAGGTATACGTTGAATAAATATGGTCAATAGAGTTCTCTCCCGCATGATTTTATCCTTTTTCGGGCTCGAGGGACTAAATTTATGAAAAAGTACACCCATGGAGTTTTCTTAAGTTTTTTCTTTTGACTCCCTAAAATTTAAAAACACCGAGTTTCTCCTATACTGGACTCGTTAAAATTTAATAGTAAAGGACCTGTTCAATTTCAAAACAGGAACGGACCACTCCTTCTTAGGGTTCGAATCTTAAACTAAGTTGGACTCATCCGAAGGATGAGCTTATAAACAAGAAAATGTTATCCTCCTCAAGCTTTTCAAAAATAAAGAGGTACTTGCCATAAATGGTGGGGGAAAAGAGAGAAAAATGGACTTGTTTGTTGTATTTTGATTTTTCAAAAATCTAGTTAACCACTCTTGAACACGACACTTTCAATCACCTGGGTTGGGAAATCCTTTGCCTAACAGTTAATCAAACCTCATTTGAAAGTCTTCATCCGGTGTATTAGCTTTGGGTCAACTGTCACCAAGCCATCTGCAGTGTCGTTATGTGTTCAAGACGACAGTTCAAATAAACCATTCATCTGCAAAATATCTGTCATCCATTTTTTACCATCCCTGAGTCAGTCCTTGCCAATATGTTTTCAAAACTTGATCTATGATTTCATGTTGTGGGCTTGCCTACAACGGATCACTTTCTATCGACGACAACTCATTATCTAGGAAGTTGATCTAGAAATCGTCAGTACCTTGAAATCTGCATGCCTCAATGGCAGGTTTCTCGCCTTCGACGACAGGTTGCATCATTGACCTTCGATCGAATGATTCCGTGAGATGTTCGACTTCAGCTCATTCATTCACATTTCATGGATTGTACTGGGTACTTTGAGAGCCATTGAAATTACTGGTGGTTACTCTCACACTTGTTAACAGTTTACATCATTGACTGGTAATCAAGTGGTTTCTACCATGTTCGACTTCGACACATTCATTCACATGGATAGAATCGTACTAGTTCGAGATGCGGAAATCAAGACCCTAGATCTAGTTTCTACCATCCAGGCTGCGAGGAATTTTGTTATCTTACAGTAGACTATTTACAAACAGATGGCTGCGTCCATACTGTGTCTACACATGTCTATACTGTGATGTACTCAAAATCATTCCTGTATCAGAACAGTTTGAATTAGTTAGTTTTGATCTGAGTATGGGAATGCCTACCTCAGCGATGATATATATATATTTTGCATTGAATGTTTTTACAGGTTCCGACTGGGGTGTCCACAGGATGATCCTTGAAATGATAAAGTACTGCACTCTTCATATATGACAGACTTCAGCATCATCTATTCCAGACTTTTCACTTTAGGGGGCAATCTGTTACACTGAAAATTGTCACCTTGACATTCTGCTAACTGTATGAGCTCATTATCACTCATACTTCTCCCTTTGCAAGTCTAAACATATTAGTTCCTCATGTCAAGCCTTGAAAATCAGAAAAAGTTCCTAAAAGTCTCCTAAACTTTGGTATCGCACTTTCTGGCTATCTTGCCTGCGGTCCCGCACCCAATGTTCAGCTATCCTGCGTACCTGAACGCACTTTATCTTTGTTATAGGTGCGGATCCATGTAAGATTAAAAAGGCGCAAGTAAATTCCAAAAAGCTCAATTAAAGTAAAATCTGGAAGCTTCTAGAATGGATTTTGCGGTGGCAGAACCACTCTTATGAGGTGCATGTATCCCTTACCTTATGGAGCTAACCCCTTGATGTGAGGAGCTTATCCCTTTGAAGGAGGATTCTATCCCTTCATACTTGGAACATAAAACCTCTTCTTTTCTACTATAAAAAGAGGCATTGGGTAGCCTCAAAGGGAGTTGAAGCTTTAGAATATTTGAAGTTAAGTGCTGTTGAGATTCAGACTCAGTTGATTAAGACTTTTGTGAGGAGATATTACATACCTCTATTAGTCTTGGTTAGAGGAGTGCAGAGCTCATCAAAGTAAAGGAGATTCCTGCTTCAGACCCTGGAAAGTCCTGTGCAACATCAAGGCTCAGGTTGTAAGGATTTTCTTCTTTTGAAATTAATACAAATATACTCATTTTTCTCAATAAAGCTTTCAATCAATGGTTTATTTCATAGATTCCTTGATCACTATGATAAGCATGGTTTATGATGATTTCTATACAGGTGCTATGTAATATTTTGCTTGTTTGTGACTGCAGGTTTACAAGGAAAACTCCTTCAAGCGCGCGAGGGACAACAATGACTTCAAACAAGCACTTGACAAACGGTAAGTCCTTAACACCTCTATGGAGATTTTCGTAGATCGTGTATGCTTAGAGAAAGATTAGTCTATTTGGCTGTTTGTTGCTAGATAATTTTAGTACTAGGGAGATCGGTCTTGTCCGCAAGACAGATTAATCCTCCAACAAGATTGTATTGTCGCAGTTCGTAAATTCCATGATTTCTAGATTTATCAACACAAGTTGTGTGTGCCACCTGTTCCTCTTCATCCTGTCATTACCGTTGGTCCCTTTGCGAAGTGGGGCATCGATTTTATGACGTTTAACCCTCACTCGGTCGGGGGGCATGCTTATATTATCATAGCCGTCAACTACTTCACCAAATGGGCTGAAGCAATGCCTACACTTGCCACTGATGGTAAGACAAATTCTCAGTTCATATTCAATCACATTGTTGCTAGGTTTAGTTTCCCTCAAGCCATCGTTATCGATCATGGTTCCCATTTTCGGCATTATATGGTGGTGGAGTTGACTTCTAAGTTGGGTCTGCGTCACGACGACTCAACGCCGTACTACCCTCAAGACAATGGCCAGGTTGAAGTTGTGAACAAATTTCTTGTCACGATGCTTCAACGTATGATTTGGATCCACAAATCAAATTGGCATCTCATGTTATTTTCGGCTCTTTGGGCGTACCAAACCTCAGTTAAGAACGCAACTGGGTTCACTCCTTTCTAGTTGGTTTATGGCCTGGAAGCTACTCTCCTAATTGAATGTGAAATACCTTTGCTCAAGTTGGCTATTGAATTACTGCCGAATAATTCGCCAGAAGAAGAGTGTCTCCTTTATTTAGAAAGGCTGGATTAAACCTGCCACTTTGCTGCTCTCGTTATTGAAGCACAAAAAAAGCGGGTCAAAGCTCATTTTGATCAGTTAGTTTCCCCTCGTTCTTTTGTTGAAGGAGATCTCGTCCTCCTATATGACCAAGCTCATGATAAGCTGGGGGCAGGCAAATTTTAACCTATGTGGCATGGGCCCTACATCGTTAAACAAGTGTTGAAAAATGGGGCCTATGAGCTAATTGACTATGAAGGTCATCCTCTTGATCAGCCCAGAAATGGGTTGTATCCCAAAAAATATTATGCGTGATTCATTCATGTGTAATAGGTGTACATAGGTGTTGTTTTCATTTTTGTACATGTTTTTTGGTTTGGTGTGCTTTGTGAGCATTTTCCTGCTTATTGAGTCTTGCTTATTGTGTATATGTCTATTACCCTTTATGTCGGTTTCACGGATGGTGCTTCCCGCAGTACCAGGAATTTGTCTTAGGTAGCCTGGGTAATTTATGATCCTGCTGGTGAGTTGATAGATTTGCAAGGTATTTGTCTAGGAAAAACTACAAACAATGTCGCTAAATATAGCGTTGTGATTGAGCTATTAACCGAGGCGATCGACCTCGGCATACACGCATTGCTTGTAAATCTAGATTCACAGCTTGTCGTTATGCAACTCAATAATAATTATTCAATTAGAAATCCACACATTCTGAGATTGTATTTAAGTATTCATTTGTTGGAAAGAGGTTTTGATTTTATTACCTTTCAACATATTCCTAAACGAATGAACACATTAACTGATACATTGGCTAACATTGTATTAGATAGACATTTGCGTAATTTGTAAAAACATCATCATATGTAAAAGATCCATGTAGGGAAATAGATGTATATATATATCGCATGTTTTCAACTGTGTGCATCATAAATTCAAAAAATATATGTGTGTTTCTGTTATATCCCGAGACATCATGTCTCTCAAATATGCAGATAAAATAAAACCTAGGTGTCTAATCAGCATGGTGCTCGTGATAACATGTCACTGCCCGTACTAGCCACCTCAGCAAGCTGTGAATTCGACTGAGCACCCCTACGGTATGTCTCTGGTAGGTGCGAGGAACATCGTCAAAACGTGCATAATCCAGGAATCCTTGTGTGAACCCCTCCAAGTTACGCACTATCTCATCTTCCTCGCCGCCCTCGCCTTGAGGGTCGAAATCGCTAGGGATTCGCCTTGCTATCGGTGACATGCCGACAGGTCTCTCTGGGCCAACGTCTACAATTACATGGATTTAATGTCAGAACATGCATAAATAAAAAAATCGTAATACTCATAAAACATAAAAAATGAGTCTCACCCAAATCTTCATCCCAATCTTCTACCTCCGAGAGTGGGAGGTCCAGTTCATCAGTGAAATCTGTACCAGAGTAGGGCCAGTCCTCCACAACAATCAATTGTCGGTGGAGCCAATCAAAGAATTCCGGTCTCCAGGACATCTATTGACCGCCCCCTGCCCTTGGCATCAGAGCTGCCCATTGAGCCATCTGTGGTTCTCTCGCTGGTGGTGTCGAGACTATGACCTCCTGTCACTGAAAAATGGGTAGTCGTTCGAAGAATAACGATACCAGAATCGAGCCATAACCAAATTGTTTCAATTTGGAATTCTTGCATTTTTTTAGCTGGCGCTTCATGTTTATTGTCACGGCCTCTACCCAGTTGTAGATGGTCGGTGCCAAGAAGTCTACATCAAGAAGCAACTGTGTCTTTGTTGCTTCGTGCGGTGCTTGTGACCCCACAGCTCGTGTGATGGTATGTAGCACCACTCTTAGTGTCAAATCTGGGATAGTTTTAATATCAACTTTCGCACTACCTGATTCCTTCCGTGCTCCTGGACATACCCTGTCTATCACCATGGTCATGTTTTCCATGCAAGGCCGGGTGCCGATTAGAATTGGTGCTGCTCCCCTCCGTGATAATCCTGTGAATTAATACACGTCAGAGACTTCAATCTCAAGTTCTTGATCCCGAAGGATGAACTTCTCTTGATTTTCGTCCCATATGATGACCAGATACTATAACAACTCTGGTTGGGCTCGGAGACATGGCGTTAGGAAGAATTTTTCCAGACCACAGTTTCTGAGAGCTTCCACGACTCTCTCATTTTCCATGGCCATCTCATCTTCTTCTCTATGTTCCCGTTCTTTCCATTCGATGACCATTTTTCCTCTTTCTACCTACAAACACATTCATATGAGTGGTATTAGTCAATTTTGAACCTTAAATTTGTGAATAATTGGGGTATTTGATCAGCATTTTGCCTAGAAATGGTTTGCGTCATTGGCGCGACTGTTTCCAAAATATTCGCGCCAATGGGCGCGCCCTAGTGTAAAAAATCGGGCGGTTGGCGCGACTCCATGCCCGAAAACCGCGCCAACCGCCATGCCCTAATTTTTGCATTTCCTTCCCCAAAATTTGAAATTGAAAATTGTGGATAGTAAGAAATGACGAGAGGGATCTCGACTCTTACCTGGAGTTGATGGATTTTACGATTGGTCTACTGGATTGGCCGCTATCGTCGCCACAAGATTACACAGTGAAATGGGTAACTATTGCTCCACAAGAGGTAAAAAGTGAAAAGTAATTATTTTTACCATTTTTGGCATTTTATAACTTTTTCACAACCCTAATTAGGTTTTAAGACATGTTTTTCGATTATTTTATTATATTATTTTCGAGAAATGGGTTTTACACGACTCTTGTGCAGCAACAGGATTTTCATGCGACAATGATGAAGTAACGAGTGATATTTTATACTTTTTCAGACTCGGTAAAAACACGAAAAATTCACTACTGGAGTCATCTTTCAGCTCTTTTCAGACTCTCTAAAATTGAAAATATTTCCGAGATTCTTGTCATTCAGACACATTTTTCTACCTTTTCGGATCTGTGAGACTACCTACGAAAAGGGGCTGCTGGAGTTTCCTTTTCTGCCTTCTTTTCAAACTCTCTAAACATGAAAAGATGTCAAGTTCTTCCTTTATCAGACTCGTTAAACCCTGATGACATCGGACTTCATCACCATGACGTTATTCGAGTTCCTCCTTCCTAGGGCTCGTAAAATGTACTAGGTTGGATTTGTCCAAAGGACAAAATTACAGTGCAAGAATATGCTATCCCCTTCAAACTTGTTTTAAAACAATAATTGGGGTACACGCCAGAAATGGTGGGGGAAAATGGAACCAAGTTTTTGTTATGTTGGCAGTATGTCGCTCCTTAACATGGCACTTGTCTACATTTGTGTCATGTTGGGGACATCTCATTTCATCATTTTTTCCTCCATGGGTTTGGGTAATCTCTTTTGACCTCTCATCTGCTCTTTTCCACATCATCATGACCTTAGATCCTTTGATGTCAAATACTGCCAAATCCAGTGTTGTGCTGTTGATATGTTCAAGAGAAGTTTTCCTCTGCAGTTGTCCACCTTCCTCTGATCTCTTGTTAGTCCTGATCCACTTTCATCATTTTCCTTTGTCTCGTGTCGATGATGTGGGAAACATTATGGCCCTCCTTCGACCAGGTCACTTCCTGTCGACTTCAGCTCATTATCCAGGAATTTGATCTAGAGACTCCCTTTTGGTACCTTGGAGCCTGCATGCCTCAATAGCAGGTTTTTCGCATTCGACGCAAGGTTCACATCATTGGCCTTCGATCGAATGATTCTATGGATGTTCAACGTCATATCATTGTTCACATTCTGTAGATTGTACCTTTTGTACCTTGAGGGCCATCGTCATCATTGGTGGTTTCTCTCACGTTTGTTAACAACTTTCATCATTGGCTAGTAATCAGACGATTTTCCTGCATGTTCGACTTCAGCTCATATATTTGCATGCTCAAAATTGTACTTGTTCGGGTTGGGATGGAGCGCAAGACCCTGGGTTTTGTCTGATAAACTCCAGGCTGTGGATTTTTGTGGATTATTATGACTTATTGCATGACTCTCTTGATTGGATGGCTGTGACCATAATTGAGTCTATTTATTGATCCTTCTTGCTGGATGGCTGTGTCCATACCTCAGATCTCAATTTTTATATATACTCTATTATGGATGTCTATGCCCATGCCACATGATTCATGTATCACATATATTAGTTGTATTTGTAATTGCAGGTCTTCCGACAATGGTGTTTGGTTCGAACACGTTCTCATAAAGCATTTCACCCCTCCCTCTCCCTCCGACTTCATGCTTTAGGGAGCATCTGTTACACAACATTTTGTCACTGTCCCTGTAATCCCCAAATCACACATTGGAGGGTCATTTTTGTAACCAATAAGAAGTTTCACGCTTTGCAAAAACCATCCTTGCATCCATTTTGATGAAAGCAACATTCTTCTTGTTGACAATTCCCTAAGTAGAGCTGTAAAAATCCCTATTTTTTCCTTGGCGCAAGTAGCCAGTTACACCCTCGCGCCGACCGAGAAAGTTAACACTGAGCCCGCGCCACTTGGCACTCTGTGCCAGTTAGACACCTGCGCCAAGCTGTTTATGGAATATTTTTTAAAAATAGAGGCGGAGGTTCCATTCCAACCACCTCGAGGATGAGTCATTGGGGGTGGTTGAACTGAAACAACCACAGACTCCTTCCTTTAGTTAGTAGTTTCCACCTCCCTTGGAACTCTCCTAAAGGATATGACTCCCTCCCACCTTTGTAGGGATCCCAACCTCCTCCTTTTCCTCTATAAAAGAAACTATCTCTTTTAGTAGAAGCTAGATGAACTCGGAGTATTATACATACTATAGTTGAGCTGCTAGAGAAGATAGAATAAGGAATTGCGTTGAGGAAGCTTGAGTTGATGACTTCTAAGAGAGCTTGAGTCCGAATTCCCTGACCAACATTTGAGACGCGCTTCGCCTGAACCCCGTTGGAGGAGACTGCAACGTCAAAGCATCGGTTGTACTCTTCCTTCTATTCATTTATATACATGACTACTGTTTGGTTCCACTATTGTGTTATGATGTTGATTTGATGCGATATGTTTAGCCCTCTTTAACTGGCTAATAGTTATGAGTGAAAATATTCTGTCGTATGTTGTTCTTGTTATTTGTCTTATGTGTAGGTATTTGAGCGTAACAACGAATCGATTGTGATTTTCCAAGGCAGGAGTGAGAGGCCACTACTCTTTCTGCAATGACGATAGCATTGGATTCGAGGTAGGTCAATCTACCGTGTCTTTTGTTCATTCATTAACTAGGAAGCAACACTTTAGCGTGTCCTTTTGTTACTAGACCCACCCTAGGGCTAGAGGGATCGTATTTTTCCGCAGAGAGGATTTACCTTCATAACACCACCATATTGTTATTATTGTTTCTTTACATTATTATTGTTAGGTCGGCTAGGATTATATTGTGACCCCATGGACCCCTATATATAGAAGGAGGTTTTTTCATTTGTATCATCCAAGAATTATTCATTTATTTAATGTATTGGAGGTTTTCCCCTCGAAGTGGTTGATTTCTAAGACGTTGATCTCTCTTTTCTTCTATTTTTGGAGCTAGTTTCATAACATTTGGTATCAGAGATTTGGATTCTAGGGTTTCGCTGCTCCAAACAAGTCATCATGGAATTTTTGCTATAAATTTTTTTTCTACGAAGGTTCAGAAGTTGAATTTTTTACAGAGTGAAGCTGAAATCCTGAGGAACGTCTTGTACAAATTTCAGATCTTGGTTCGCAACAGTTTCAAAGATATGATCTGTGAAAGTTAGGGTTTTTCAGGATCCCGAGTTTCACCTAGACAGGTCACCGTGGAATTTTCACTATAAATTTTTTTCTACAAAGTGTTAGAAGCTGAAATTTTTACAGAGAAAAGCCAAAATCCTGAAACCCTTCCTGTAAAAATTTCTGATCTTGGTTCGCAATATTTTCGGAGATATGATCTGTGGAAGTTAGGGTTTGTTTAGGCTCTCGAATTTCATCTCAAAGAGGTGACCTTGGGAAAATCATCATAACTCTCTCTCTGAGCATCAGATTGGAATTCTGTAAAAAGTGACCACAAGTACATGGACTGTAGTTTCTTGTATATCAATTCCAGAGCTGAAGGAGGAAACAATGACACATGACATGTCGTACAAGTTTGCTTTACTGAACCAGTCCAAAATTAGGTCATTGTGGGAGATTGGGCAGAACTTTGACTTGAAGAATCCAAATCAAGTAAGACCTGTGGCAAAAGAAGATTCAGAGGGCTACTACAGATATTGAAGATATGAAATCACAAAGATAATTCAGTTTTAATATTGAGATCCTCAAAAGTAAGAAAAAAGTGTGTATTGTTTTTCAATTTTCATAAGTCTTGTTTGAAAAATTAGTTTTAAGTGATTCCAATGGCCTATTGAGCGTAGATATCAGTATTGGGTTCTAAAATTCCCCCTAAAAAGAATTCAACACCCATTAATCCCTCATAATAATCTACTATGACTCATGAAGATGGATAATTTCAACATGATCTATCAAAATTACAAGAGCAAGTGCACCAAATTTCGCTCTCACAAAGAGCAACAAAAAATGAAATGGAAGTTTTGAAGAAAGATGTGGAAGTGAAGATGGATGGTTTGAAGAATAATATATATGGTTTGAAGAAAGGTGTGGAAGCTAAGATGGATGGCATGGAAGCTCGCATGGAAGCTAAGATGGATGACATGAAAGACAACATGGAAAACATGAAGAATGATCTAAAAGAAAACATGGAAGGTTTTACAAAGTTGATACAAGGAATGTTTCCTAATGGAAAAAATATAGTAGAGGAAACTCATGATGAGGACAAAATAAATGTTAATCGTGATTTCATAAACTCTAATGTTGGATTGAGAACCACCATATTCCAAAGATGGATATGAGGAAGTTTGATGGCAAGGATCTCCTAACATGGATACTACAAATGGAGCAATATTTTGATCTCAATAATGAGAAAAACACACAAAAGGTACACATTTCAACTTTACATTTAGAAAAAAATACATTTGTATGGTATCGATGGTTTTTCTCCCGTAAAAAAATTGTCAATTGGTTAATTTTTACGGAGGAAATGATAACACATTATGAGGATACAAAGAGAAACACCTTCTTTAGCCAATTGATAAATATCAAACAAAAGGGTTCAGTGGTGGAGCACATTGAGGACTTCCAAAAATTGAATATAAGGGTAACTAATATTCCAAAGGAACACAAGATTGATGTCTTCATAGGGACTTTAAAGGATAACATCCAACATGAAGTTCACGCTAGAACCTGAATTGGCTGGAGAAGGAATTTAGTTGGCAAGAAAAATTGAACGTAAAATTATGGCGACAAGGAAGCCTACCACTCACATCTATAAAGATGGAAGTGTGGCTACTCCTAGACTTCCACAACCTACAATGTTGACACCACAAAAATTGGAAGAAAAAAGAGCAAAAGGGCTTTGCTACAGTTGTGATAGAAAATACACTAAAGGTCATAAGTGTGCTGAGAAGAAATTATTTTATATATATTGTGAAGAGGAGGAAGAAAATGAACAAGAAAATTCAAAAGAAGAGGATATACACCAGGAACTAGCCCAAGAAGAAGAAGAAATGAGTCCGCCCATATCGTGTAATGCATTGGCAGGAATTACCACTCATCAAACTCTCAATATAGAAGGACATATCAAGAAGAAATAGTGTTGATTGATTCGGGTAGTACCCATAATTTTATTCATTGTAAGGTAGTCGAGGAATTGAATTGTTTCTTATACCCAACACCAGAATGTCAAGTGATGGTTGCAAATGGAGGAACTATAAATTTCTCTGGAAAATGCCATAATATCAAGCTAACCATGGGGGGATATGTATTGAATAGTTCAATGCTTTCCATTCCAATGGGAGGTTCTGATGTTGTACTAGGAGTACAATGGTTACAATATTTGGGGATGGTAGCTTTTAATTTTCAAGAAATTTTCTTGAATTATTTATTTATTTATTTTTTTTTGCGGAAGGAAAGGAAATTGAATTACGGGGTATCACAGGGAAGCCAGTAAAGATAATAAGCTCTAATGTCATGACAAATCTTCTAAAGAAAGAACAACGAGGTGTAATTGCACAATTATGTTCACTAGAAGTTCCAACATCAAAATCACCTATTTCTCCAGATCTCCAAATAGTCTTGGACAATCATTCCAAGGTGTTTTATACTCCCAAAGGACTCCCACCTATTTGAGATCATGATCATGCTATTCATTTGATTCCAGGAAGTGTTCCTCCAAACATCAGGCCTTACAAATATCCTTATGACCAAAAGAGTGAAATTGAACGTATGATTGCATAAATGTTAGAGGTTGGTATAATTCAACCTAGTCAAAGTTATTTCTCTGCTTCAGTAGTATTAGTGGACAAGAAGGATGGATCATGATGCATGTGTCTGGATTATAGGGAGCTCAATAAGCTCACTATTAATGATAAATTTCCCATTCATGTGATTTATGAATTACTGGATGAATTACATGGCGCAATTTATTTTACCAAGTTGGATCTTCGTTCAAGATATCATCAAATTAGAATGAAGGCTGAAGATATTCCGAAAACAACATTTCAAACTCATGAGGGTCATTATGAATTTTTGGTCATGCCTTTTTGCCTTACCAATCCACCTTCTACATTTCAAGGGTTGATGAATTCCATTTCCAAACCCTTCCTTAGAAAATTTTTTCTAGTATTTTTTGATGACATACTAATCTACAATAGGTCTTGGAAGGATCATGTTCAACATGTTGAAAAGGTGCTCAAACTATTGGAGGAGAAACAATTATATGAAAAAACATCCAATTGTTTCTTTGGAGTACAAGAGGTGGAATATCTGGGTCATATTGCATCTCACGAGGGTGTTAAGTTAGACCCTAACAAAATTAAATCCATTAAGGAGTGGAAAGTCCCCATAACCATAAATTGGCTGCGAGGATTTCTTGGGTTAACAGAGTATTATCGCAAGTTTGTTAAGAATTACGGGAGAATAGCAACACCTCCTACAACATTATTGAAGAAAGATGCATTTTCATGGACTCCTGAAAAACCTAAGGCCTTTGAACATCTTAAAGAGGAAATGTGCCTAGCACTGGTCTTACCTACGCCAGACTTCACAAAAACCTTTATTGTGGAATGTGATGCCTCAGGAAATGGAATTAGTGCTGTTTTAATGCAAGAAGGAAAAACCATTTCTTTTGTAATTCGTCCAATCAAAGGAAAGTATTTAGAAAAAACTATTTATGAGAAGGAAATGTTGGCAATAATACATGCACTAAAGAAATGGTGACCTTACCTAATGGGAAGGCATTTCAAGGTAAAAAATGATCATGATAGTCTTAAACACTTTTTGGAACAAAGACTATCTTCAGAAGAGCAACAAAAAGGGGTCACAAAGATGTTGGGTTATGACTTTGAAATCATCTACAAAAAAGGGAAGCTAAATGTTGTTGCAGATGCACTCTCAAGAAAGGATGAAGAGGTGGAAGCATTGTTTTGTGCAATTTCTATTATTCAACCATATTGGATAACCGAAGCAAGGGATGAATGGAAGAAGGACGAAGAAGTGTGGACACTCATTCAAAATTTGAAGCAATATCCTAGTACATCTGATACATTTAGTTGGAAAAATGATTCCATATGGTACATATATCGATTTTATCTTTGTAAGAATTCCCAACTAAAACAAAATATTCTTTTGGAATTGCACTTCTCCTTTAGGAGGACACTCAGGATTTTTAAAAACTTACCACAAGGTGAAGAAAGATTTTTTTTGGGATGGCCTTAAATCTGATATTCAAAATTTTGTGGCAAAATGTTTGGTTTTCCAACAAAATAAAGTTGAGACAATTAAGACCCCAAGTCTTCTACAACCTTTATCCATTCCAAGTCAACGTCGAGAAAAGAATTCAATGGATTTTATCACAGGTTTACCTAAGTCCGAAGAAAAGAGTGTCATCATTGTGGTAGTTGATAGAATTACCAAGTATGCACACTTTCGTGCATTATATCATCCATTTAAAGTAAGTACAGTTGCTACTACATTTATGGAAACAATAAAAAAGCTACATGGAAACCCAAATATTATGGTAAGTGATAGAGATCCCATTTTTACTGGAAATTTTTGGACGAAATTATTTTCTTGTTTCGGTACTCAACTATCTCATAGATCATTTTATCATCCTCAATCTGATTGTCAAACTGAGAGAGTGAACAAATGTTTGGAAGGATATCTTCGTTGTTTTGTATCTAATAAACAAACACAATGGGTCAAGTGGTTACGTTTGGATGAATGGTGGTATAACACTTCCTTCCATACTGCAGCAAAAATGACCCCATTTATGGCACTTTATGGATATCATCCACCGTCCATCACATCATATTTAAGAGAAAATTCTAAGGTGAAAGTAGTGGAAGATCACATCGAGCATCAACAACAAGTTCTTCAACTCCTGAAGGATAACCTCAATTTGGCACAAAATCGAATGAAACAACAAGCATATCAACATCGCAGCGAGAGAAGTTTTGATGTAGGAGACTGGGTATTTTTACGGCTAAAAGCATACAAACAAATGTCCCTCAAGCAAGCTAAGAAGGATAATAAATTATCGCCAAAATACTATGGTCCTTACAAGGTGTTGCAAAAGATTGGTACTATGGCATACAAATTGGAGCTTCCTGCTTCTTCGCGAATGTATCTAGTTTTCCATGTTTCATGCTTAAAGAAGGTTATAGGTGACAAAATTAAAGTTCAAACAATATTTCCAGAACTTGATGAGGAAGAAATAATCATATTGGAACCTAAAACAATCACGGAAACAAGAACTCGACAACCATGAAATCGATCAATTTCAGAGTATCTCATCAAGTGGAAGAACTTACCCACTGAAGATTCTACATGGATAGACAGTATCTGAATACAAGCATTCAGAGTCATGTAGGACAACACTTTTTTGAAGGAGAGGGGCATGTTAGGTCCCCATATTACTAGTGTAGTCCCTTATTGTTATTATTGTAGCCCCCTTATTGTTATTGTTGTACCCTTGTAACCCCCATATTGTTATTATTGTTAGGTCAGCTAGGATTTTATTGTGACCCCATGGACCCCTATATATAGAAGGAGGTTTTTTCATTTTTATCATCCAAGAATTATTCATTTATGTAATGTATTGGAGGTTGCCCCCTCGAAGTGGCTGATTTCTAAGGCATTGATCTCTTTTTTCTTCTATTTTTGTAGCTGGTTTCATAACAAAAATTTTGACCAAATTAAAACAGAATAATGCTACTCACATTTTTGATCATATTCATGAGTGAAAAAGTTGTCGTCGGTTGGTTAAAATATATGTTCTTGATCGATTGTTAACATAATTCTTCATTAAATATCTATTTCAATCAATCACAAAAGATGTAGCTAAGAGTGGAGTTGTAATTAAAGAGCAAGTGATTTCTCGTGCCTAGTATTTGGATCTCATTTATACTCAATAGAGAACACTTTATGAGAAAATAACAAACACTTCAAGACCCTCAAACGTTGTTCCTCCACCTCTTGGTAAAGAATCACATGATGTTGATGGTGTGATTGGTTCTGTCAGTTCATAGTTCGAGAGTAAACCGTCTGGTGTTGCTCTTACGACTACCCAAAGCCCTCCACCCAATCCTCCTGCAGCTTCTACTTCTGAGGCTAATGTTGTTCAGTCCAATAAAGGCAGTCTCAACAACAACTAGGAATTAATAAGAAATGTAAAGGCAAGAAGAAGAAAGATTCTCCTCTACGGGATAAACAAAATGGTTAGTCCTCTAATGAGAAATGGAAACATCGCTATCCATGTTTGATTTGTAACGATGAGAAATTCACTCAGGACTGTCCTCACTGGGCATAAGTGAACCAATTTATAAAGTCTTCTACTTCTCCCGCCGTGTTGACTAATATATTTCCAAATCAGGAGACTCACATGATTGCTCGAGACCCTACTTCAACTAACTCGGTTTTAATGCTTTCCTCCGCAAAGCCTAAATATGATATTATGGTAGCCACCCAAAGTAAAGACTATGGTAATATGAATCCTTCGAACGTTCAGGCTTATACTGATCAACCTACTAGTTTGACACCATCTCCATCGGATCCTACTCCACCTATGATTCCTACAAAATTAACCATTAAGCCTGCAAAGGGCGCTATTCATAAATATGCTTTCAACACTTGCATAATACCTGCTCAAAATTATAGCATAATTTAGGACTTGCCTCAATCTAAATCTGCTATGTCCACACTCGATGTGTTGTAAAACTGTCCTGCTTAGAAGAAGGCTTTGATTTCTGCTATCGGATGTATTGATCCTTCAGATTCAGACTTGGTCATTTTTAATCATGAGAACTATTCACCTCGACTTCTAGCTCAATTGAATTTTATGATCCAAGTTGTCCTTTGCAGTAAGAACATCCATTGTTCTATTATATAAGAGGGAGCCCTCAACCTGTATTATGGATTTATCCTACTAGAAGGCGATTGGTTCTCCTCAATTGAGTCAGTCACCAACCACCTTGAAGGTTTTTGATGGGTGAACGTATAAACCTTGTGGTATTTTGAATTCCTTTCAAGTAGAATTATGAGGTAAATGTGTATCCATAGAAGTTGAAGTTATTGGCGGACTGGTAGACTATAATCTTATATTGGGTCATAGGTAAGTTTACACCATAGTTGCTGTCATTTCAAATGATTTCTGAATGATCACCTTTCCCCATAAATGTGGAATCACGCCCATCGACCAAACCACCTTCTTTTCCTCTAGTTCTCAAGTTACAAGAGGTGTCCCTCTTGTAGGGGAAACTTTGCACCCTTACCAGCATGTCGGGGTTGGAATGATTAAGGATTCCTCTATCATGGGAACCTTTTCGCTTCCTGATAGCTCTCCTTTGGTTTCCTATATCAATATGATATCATCTTCTATCATTCCAAATGATCCTTTGATTGTACCATATGAAACTAATATCAATAGTTTTGGTGACCAAATGTCACTTATCCATATTGAGCTTGATTATGAAGCCATTTATTCAACTTGTGTGGCTCATTTTGATCTTTCCTCTTCGATCAATTGGGTTAATCATTCATTGGATTTTGGCATGTATTCTGATCCTTTCTCTCATACGTTTCCTACTGATGAGAGCATCATGGAGATCATGATGCTAGATGATGTGCCATGGGATGATCATCACCATCATTCCTCATCAGATTTCGTTAAGGATAATATTAGTGACCTATATCAACCCAATATCATGGATTTTTCTACAATTTCTGTTTACATTCACAAAGTCGATTATGAAAAGAACTGTTGAATATTGAAGAGACAATACCTCTCAATTTCCAAGTTAAATCGGGTATTGTTGAGAATCTATAGATTGGTGCGTCTTGCAGTTCAGATGAGATTAAGACCTATAAAGCCCTATTACAGGAGTTTCAAGATGTATTTTCTTGTTATTATGAGGATTTTGCAGCTATCGATCCAAATATAGTGGTGCATGAAGTTAAAAATTATCCTGATGCTAAACTAGTTCGACATCACCTCCATCCGGTCCATCCCAAGAAGGCTGCCACAATTAAATAAAAAATTCTACGTGCTGGTTTCATTTATCCAATTCCTTTGATATATTGGGTGTCAAATATTGTTCCTATCATGAAGAAACAGGGAACAATCCATGTATGCATTTATTATTGGGATATAAATCATGCTTGTCAAAAGGACAATTACCCAACCTTGTTCATCGACCAGATTGTTGATGATTGTGTCAGCTGTGAGATATATTCGTTTATGGATGGTTTCTTTGGCTATAATAAAATAAACATTCTCCTAGTGGATCACCTGAAACTGCATTAATTTGTCCCTCTGGTACATTTTCATACCGAAAACTCCATTTTGGCTGAAATAATGTTGGAGCTACGTTTCGGAGGGTGATGAATTACGCCTTACACGACATCAAACATATTGTGCAACCTTATTTGGACGATCTACTTTCCCACTCTAGAAATCTGGTTGGTCACTCGATGCACCTTAGGGCCATCTTTTTAGGATGTAGACATTATAATATTCTACTTAATCCTCACAAATGTGTGTTCTATGTTAGTTCTGGTTGACTTCTTGGTTTTTCCCTTAAAATTTCAAGTGATCATCAATTTTCCTGCTCCTTCTTCCTTTCTTCAACTTCTACGAATCCAAAGGAAGGCTAAATTTCTATGAAGGTTTGTTCCTAATTATGCTAATATTACCAAAGGATTCACTCGCCTGCTTAAAAAAGGGGTCCCCTTCCATTGGGACAATGCTACTCAATAGGCGTTCGATGCCTTGAAAGATGCATTGGTTCAAGAATCTCTATTATACCCCCCTGATTAGCAGCGCGATTATTTCCTATATCTCACTACTGCAGTTACTACCATAGAAATGATATTAGTCTAGGAAGACGATGTAGGGATTGAACATTTGATATATTATTTGAGTCAGAATCTTAATGATACCGAAATCAAGTACACCCATGTATAAAAGTTAGCTTTAGCGGTCTTTCAAGCCGTTCAAATATTCCACCATTATATACTACTCTGGAAAACTATGGTTGTCTTAGATTGCAACCTTATGACATATATCTTGTCACGTCAATTTATGGGGGGGAATATTCAAAATAGTTTGTCATCCTATAGAATTTTGATTTGGAATTCTTCAAATCTAAACCAAAGAAATATTTAGTTTTGTTTGAGCTAATGTGCGACCTTCCCATCACTGATTCTAGATCGACGCCTGAAAATTCCATTCCATATGAGTCGTTTTTTTTTATCTCTTCATCTGACCCATGGTATGGATACATTCTTATATATCTCCAGAACCAAACTTTCTGGTCCAATACCTATCGTTCTGAACAATGACGTATTTGATACCAAGCCAAGAATTACATCATCATCGACAACACCCTTTATCGTTGTGGTATCGATACATTTTACGAAGGTGCCTCACCCATGAGGAGGCCGAGAAAGTCCTCAATGAATCACACTCGGGGGCATGTGGCGGTCATTTGTCTGGTTATGCCACCGCACAAATTATCCTGTGTGCTAGTTAATTCTTGCCCACCATATTTCAAGATAACATTATCGTTCTCCAAAAGTGTCACACATGCCATATTTATGACCATAAGATCTGTGCTCTGCCCACTCCTTTTCATCCCATTATCAAGCTAGATCATTTTGTGAAATTGGGCACCGATTTCATGACATGTAACCCTCACTCGATCGGGGGACATGGCTATATCACCATAGCAGTATATTACTTTAATAAATGGGTGACAATGCCTACATTGAACAATACTAGAGAAACAACTGCATATTTTTTTCTTTAACCATGTCATCCCATGGTTTGATGTTCCATAAGCCATAATTACGAACCATGGGAAACACTTCTGCAATCACATGATGTTCAAACTAACTACCAAGCTGGGACTCTCTCATGAAATTTACACTCCCTACTACCCACAGGATAACGAGAAAGTTGAGGCTATTAATAAATTTCTCAAAATTATGCTTCAACGTATGATAGGGGTCCATCAATCAGACTGACATTTGATTCTTTATGTTTCCTTGTGGGTATACCAAACCTCTGTTAGGACCACTACTGGATTTACACTATTCCAATTGGTTTATGGTCTTGAAGAAATCCTTCCGATTGAATGTGAGATTCTCTCACTAAAACTTGCTGTAGAGCTTCTTCCTGCTACTTCTATGGAAGAGGAACGTCTCTTACATTTGTCGCATTTAGATGAGACTCGGTGAGATGCCAGCATGGTTAATAAGCCTATAAGAAACACATCGAGGCGCAATATGACAAAAATTTCAAGCCTCATATCTTCTCAAAAGGATAACTTGTCCTTCTATACAACCAAGAGTCTGATAAACTAGGACTAGGAAAGTTCCAATCCATGTGGTTAGGTCCATATATTGTGAAGCGTGTTCCTACTAAAGGGGCCTGTGAGCTAGTCAATTTTGATTTAATTCCACTGACGCAACCTAGAAATGGGTTATAACTTTAAAAATACTATGCTTGATTATTTGCATAGTAAAATGTGAACATATTGTATATAGGTGTGTTGAGTGTGTTTACAATGTCTCTATTTAGAGTTTCCTATGCTTTTTGTTGATCCCATTTATTTTTGGTTTGTAGATGTCAACATCATTTGAACTATATGTTGGTTATGGTGATGGAGCTAGTCGTAGTACTCAAAACCTATGTTCCTCATCATGGGCTATCTTTGCTCTAAATGGCGAGTTAGTGAGTCTATAAGGGATTTGTATCGGTCACTGTACCAATAAAATTGTTGAGTATAATGTAGTGGTCGATCTATTGTCTGATGCTATTTCACATGGTATCCATTGTTTAGTCATCAGATTTGACTCACATCTTGTAGTACTACAATTGACTAACATCTATTTCGTGAGAAGTTCAAATATACTTCACATGTTATTAAGGGTTCACCTTCTAGAAAAACAATTTGATTTCATCCAATATCAACATATTTCTAGAAATATAAACACATTGATAGATGGACAAGTTAATCATGTTTTAGATAGACATTTGCGACATATGTAAAGTACATTTCAATACACACCACATCCATTGAAAGTGATAATAGAAACATAAGAAACACTGAAGATAGTTATATATATATAATTTTATTTTTAAAAAATTTGTGCCCGAGGCACATATGGCTACAAGACTTATCATATCAAAAACTACATGAAAATATGGATATAAGCCTCCTAGTAGACTAATCATAGTGCTCATGATAACATGTCATTGCTAATCATGTTTTAGATAGACATTTGCGACATATGTAAAGTACATTTCAATACAGTCATTCACATCCATTGAAAGTGATATATTAGAAACATACACAACATAGTTATATATGGTTTTTAATTTTATTTTTTAAAAATTTGTGCCCAAGGCACATATCAAAAACTACATGAAAATATGGATATAAGCCTCCTAGTAGACTAATCATAGTGCTCATGATAACATGTCATTGCATGAGCTATCTTGCACAATAAACGACTGATATAGCTTGGCACTTCAATAGTGTGTTTCTGAAGTTGCATAGGAAGTTGGTCGACTGTGGTCTCATCTATGCCATGTGTCAAACCCTCCATGTGGTGCTCCACCTCTGCTAGGGTCTTGACTACATTGAGATCCTGTAGCACATCTTGTCCTGCATAAACAACCTATACTGGTGCTACTGCATGTTGTGGGTCTCCCGCACGCTAGAGATATGAAACACCTATAGTTCGAATGGGCCCAATATCTACATGAACAAATCAATAGTTTAGTCTTGGATACATAAAAAAAAATTGTAAAATTGTAAAATTGTAAAATAAAAAATGTTTGAAATATCTTACCCATAGCAACCCCTTTCTCACCCTCAGGAAGCACAAGCTCAAGGTCTCCATGAAAGTCCATCCCTGTGTATGGATAATCATCTATCATAATGAACTACCTACGCAACAATCTTAAGAAGGTTGGTGTGAAATTGGCTGTCGATGGACCTGCATGTCGGGACATGAGATCTATCCACCTCCTCATCCATGTAACTATTAGATCAATGGGCTTGAGTGTGATATGATGAGGTTGTAGCAACATAATCTGCTCTAAACAAAAGGAGATCAAGATCAAACCATAGCGAAATTTTTTTAATCGTCCATCTCTTTCTTTAGTTAGCCGCTCTTTCATTTTGACCAACACTCCCTCACTCCAATTGAAAACTGTTGGATCTATACATTCTAGGGCATATTGCATGTATGAATTATTGGAAATGTGAAGTGTAGAGCTGCTAGCCAATCTGGCAATAATGAATAGCATCATTCTTAAAGGAAATCAAATCACATATTTTATGTTTATTTTTCCATCCCTAGTTGGATGGGCTTGAGATTTGCAATGAACAAAAATATAGTCCTTGACTGTCTCTCCACCCCTTCTCCCACCTAGAAAGGATACAGAGGCACCTCTCATAGATAAAATAGTAAAAAAATATATGTCCTCCACCTTTATCTCGAGAAAATGTGCTCCTAGTCTGAATGTCTGAGCTTGAACATCCGTTACATGTATAAATATTCTAGCAACTCCATCTATTGCCTCATACTAGGAAGCCATTAGAATTTCAGTAACCCACAAATTTTTAGCTCCTAGATGGTAGGAGGGTCATTTTCTACATTCATATCCTGTTCTTCATGTTCTCATTTCCTCCATATTAAGGCCATTGTGTTCTAATGACGTTCTGAAACATCACAAGGAGTCTCATTAGGATTCATTCCATGTAGAAAACTTGACAAATTTTGAAGGAAATAGCATAACACACTTGAGAACTGCACCCAACGCACCCCATTAAGGGGAGACAACTCTCCTTTGAGTGTATTTCAACTGGAATCAATGCTCCTTTCGACTTTAGTAGGGTGAGTTGATCCTAGGGTGAAGTATTTGAGCCATAGAGCCCTCAAAAACACTAAAAATATGCATGAAATCACAAGATGCCACCATGAAATGAAAGAGAAGGGTTTTATCTCCTACTTGGAAGTGATGACGCTTGAAATGGTCAACCAGATTGATCGCAATCAATTGCATAAGATCGAGGGAAAAAGGTACTCAAAGCTCTAACAACAGAAGGTAAATGTGAAATGGTAAAAATGAATTGTCATTTTAATTACTTATGGTCATTCTATCCATTATTTTATTCATATTTAATGTTTTGACCTAGTTATGATCCAATTTTATCATGAAACATTTATTTTTAATCCTTTGTTGATGTTTTGAGTAGGTTGGCAGTTGTATGACGTATTGTGTCATGTTTTTAACAAATTATTTTGACCGAAGAGCATAATTTTATCACTTTTTCGGCCTCTTTAAACTCACGAAAAATGAACCCCCTGGAGTGCCCTTTCAGCTCTTTTCAGACTCCCAAAATATGAAAATATTGTCGAGCACTCGAATTTTAGAAATCGTTAAAGTAAATTAAAAGACGTCTACTTAGTATAAGTTTAACCCTTTTCTGAACTGGGATAAAATATTTACGAAAAAGGAATACCTTAGTTGATCATGGCTAAGAGGTTCTCTTGATTATCATTTTTTGCATTTTCAGTCTCGAGGGACTACCTACGAAAAGGAACATCTGGAGTTTTCTTTTTCACCTCTTTCGCAAACTCTCTAAACATGAAAAATATGTCGAGTTATACCTACGTTGGACTCGTAAAAACATCAAACAACGATGGACTCATTGAACATGACGAGACTGAATCCCTCCTTCTCAAGGTTCGTTAAACATACTTGGAGGGATTCATCTGAAGGATGAACTTATAGATCAAGCATATGTTATCCTTCTCAAGCTTGTTAAAAAATAAAGGGGCACTGACCAACAATGGTTAGGGAAATTGGGAAAACAGGGTACTCCACTTGTTAATGGCAGCGAGTCGCCCTTGAAAATGACACTCTTCCACCTCATCTTAATGGTTGTTGGGTTTGGAAATCTACTTGTGTTTTTTTTAATCACACCGTTTCAAAGCCTCCATTTTTGGTTGTGGATCAATTCTACCAACTCCATTCATTTTAGCCAATGTGGTCAAGAGAAATCATTCAATATATATAAGCTACAATACTCTTAAGACTTCATTCCATGTTTACCTTTCCTGATCCAGTTTCGTATCTTCATCATTATGTCTCAAATCATGATACTTGTTTTGTGTCGTTGATGAGGTATACATAAAGGCCCTCATGCGACTGGACACTTCTCGTCAACATCAACTCATTATCCAGGAAGATGAATTAGAAACAAACCTTCGGTACCTTGGTATGCATACATCAATGGAAAGTTTCCTCGCTCCCGGTGAAAATTTTTCATTAATGGACTTTGATCAAAACATTCTATGTGGTGTTTGCCTTAAACTCATTGATTCACACCATACAGATTGTACCACAATACCTTGAGAGCGATTAACATCATTAGTGGTTTCTCTCGCGTATGTTAATGGATTACATCATTAGTCGGTAATAATATGGTGTCTAACATGTTCAACCTGATTCACATGGTTAGACACATACATTGGATTATCCCGTGAATGAGATAGAAGACCCTAGATCTAGTTTCATCCATACAGGCTGTGATTTCAGGATTAGTACAAGATTATAAAGTATGAAGGCTATGATCATATAGATAGTCATCTAATCATGGGTCCACCATTTTTCATCAGTGGACGTGTCTTTTGATCATTTTTACATGTAATGTTAGCTTATGTGTTGAGCATGGGTACGCCTCCCTCAAAAAATATGTCATGATGTAAATGTTTTGTCACAAATTATAATCTCACGGGTTGTTCTTGATCCTAAATTGTCACAAGGTAAAGCACTTCAGTCATCAATTGTCATTTTTGACTTTTCGCTTTAGGGGGGAATTTGTTATAGGCGATTTTGTCACATATGTTTGATAGGCCTTCAAACTATGATCATTCACATCCTTAAACACTTTTTCATCATCCCTACACAAATACCTAAGCATGACTCTGTCAAAACCCTAAATTTCTTCCCATAACTGCTTCATTTCAGTGTTTCTTAAGTCCAATGCATCTTGTTCCTTTAGGAATCAACGGTCACCTAACAGGTTGGCCCTCTTAGGACATACGTTGATCACCAGCAGGTTGCCCCTTGTTGTGGGTGCATTTATAGTATAAATTCAGGGAAAATAAAAAGAATCTCGAAACTTCCTCTTCCAAAAGCTTCCAGGAGTTGTTCTAACCATTTACCTTGGATAAAAGTATTGAATCCCATCCTATCTTACCTTAGAGATTTCACCCCTTATCCCTTTAGCTCATCCTCCCATAAAGAGTGGATCTCAAGCCTAGATTGGTAAATGGATAAGAATTCTTAACCTACCATCCTCTCCTATATATTTACTCCCATCCACAAGCTAGGGTTTGGATTTTGGAGATAGATTCTACCCTTATGCTTCTATTGTGAGAGTCATTAGTCCATGCATTAGGGTGACATAGAGGTACGCATTGTGGCAAGGAAGGACAAGTCAACTTGGAGAAGCTCTTCTATAAGATTAACTCCTATATTTGGTTGTAACTCTCTCCATTTCTATTGATACAAAGAGTTCATTATTTTCCTATATGTGATATTATGATTTCATGTATTACGATGGCATGTTGGTCCATTGAATAAAGTGATTGGATGATGCAACATAGATGTCTTAGGTCACTGTTTTGTGTTGTTTGATTGTGAATGTTATAATTATAGCGATCAGAGCTAGGATTGGAGTGTACAAGCCAAGAGAGGAGTGAAGCTTACGATAGATTGCAATTAGCCTTCATCCCAGTGTCCATTTAATTTAATGAAAACATTACCTTCTTTTCTTTATGTTGTTCTAGACTAGGCCATCAATTATAGGGAAGATACTTCTGTCCGCAATCATATATTCCATAGAAAACTCCTTAAACCCAACCTTCTATTGAGTGCATGAACGTTGTCTTAGAGAAGCGAAATATTGCATTCTAGGGTTGTGTGAGGGGGTTTGAGACAAGGATTGGCCAGACATATTTGAGTTTCAATATGTGTGATCTATGATCTGAGTGACAAACAAGGTCGATTGGAGTAGATCTTACTCTTTGAATAACTTGCAATTAGTTTAGAACAAGATTTATGGATAGTTTATTAAATTTAAACCTGTAAAGGCAAGTAAGCTTGGCTTGCCAAAATATATGATATATGTTATTAGTTTGAAAAGTCAAATTTTGACTTTAGAGCTTAGAGTTGGATTGAAGACCTATTATTAGCTATTTTCATTAATTAATGGCGCGTTGTTGAAGTTTCAACTTATGGCCTTAAGTTTAGTGTGCTTGCTTTGAGCAATCGAGGGCCCCCATCTCTTGAGATAGTGCATTCTATTCTCATTGTGAATTATCCTAGTAAATAATTTCTCTTTCATAATGTTTTTCATCATATTTTTCTTTACATTCATTGATTGCATCCTTGTACATTCAAATTTGAGATCGGTTATGAAGTTGGCTTCTCAGAAAACATGTAAATTAATTTCAAAAGCTAGTTTTGAACTGTTGTATATATGTGTTATTTCCTTTTTGTTTCATGACGGTAGTACTGA
Source organism: Pinus albicaulis (assembly GCA_034641835.2). NCBI lineage: Eukaryota > Viridiplantae > Streptophyta > Pinopsida > Pinales > Pinaceae > Pinus > Pinus albicaulis. Next base: position 486,792,082 of record CM076576.1, read on the forward strand.
TTTTATAGAGCTATCAATGTTGTTTTAATATAGTTTTATCAAATGATTATTTAGTGTCGCGTAATTAGCATAATATTCATATTTTTTTCTTTCGAATTACACTTAACAATCATACTTGTTCAATTTTGCATGAATGGAATACATCACTTGTCAGAGGTTTAAATGTGTTTAAGGATCATCAATTAGTCATTAGTTGAAGGATTTGAGTAAATATTATAAATAATATAGATATTAGTTAGACATTAAATACTAGTTATTAGTTATTTATTTTAAACTTTTATTAAATATAGTTATTGGAGTATAAATTGATTAGAAATAGTAAAATTTTATTAACATACCTTGATTTGATTAGATATGCCTTGACTTGATCAGTTTATATATAATTTGTTTTGATTGTCTTAGATATATTTTGGCACGATTATCATAGTTATCCTAGTTCAATAATTAAATGTTGGTAATATAATACATATATTTTACCCAAAATTTTTGGCATCTTTACTGAGGAGGTGATAAAAATGGATTAGAGAAAGTGTAGTTTAGTTCTTTTCTTATTTTTTCCAACACCTATGACTTGGGGGAGGAGAAACACTAAGATTCAAAGACAACCTCATTCCAAAATATCTCAAAAGGGTCCTATCTTGTTGCATCCATTTTAGTGGGTTGTCCGAAGCCTTGTCATGTGGTTCAATGTGTTTTTATGTACACATGTTTGCTTTTTTGTTTGATTCATGGAAAGGAAGAAGCTAAGTCATGATGAGCAAATAAATGGTGAAAAAAAGTCTTAGTACCATGAAGGCATCGTGGTACATGACAAATCTTACTTTGGAGTTGTTTTCTTTTAACATGTTTCATTCATTTCCTTAAGAAGTTTCTATTTGGGTGTTGTAAGAACCCCCCTTCCTACATACTAATCCATGTGCTAGACAAGGATCGACGACCAACAAGAAGGACTCAGGATTGATCAAGAGTTCGAAGAATGTTGCTCCAAGAACTCTCTCAGATTCTAGCAATAAGTGGAAAAATATCTGCCTTTAAGGATGAGCAAGTCTTGATAGTCGTCAAGAGTATATTTTCCTCTCCAGAAGTGATAAAAGACCAAATGTTCAATGAGGCACAAGAATATCTGTAAGTCTTCCCTTATCATTATCATCAATCTTCCAAGGAGACCAAAGAATTATGGTAAAAAATTAATGGAGAGCAACCATTAGAACTTGAGATTGAGGAGTTCCTAACATTCCTATCAACAAATCCAATATGCACTTAAGAGATCAACCATTTGGTGGCAAAAAAATTGTATGGCATGGAAAAGGAGGACATGTAGAGTGGACTAGATGAGCAAGAGAGCCAAGATAATAAAAACTTATGTAGGAACACAACTTAATACAAATATAAACATAAACATAGAGATGTAGTAGAAATAAATGTTCATTTGATTAATATTAAAGAATTGAAATATGCTTACAATCAAAATGGAAATAAACTAGCTCGAGCGATGGTAGCTTATCTCAGAGAAGAGATGGGGCAGCTACATGCATATGAACTGTGTTAAAGTGAGGCTCAAGGGCCTTTTTATTATTGAACAACAAAGGAAAACCCTAAATAACCAAAACCCTAACCCCAGTAGATGGAACACCAAGATTTTGTGGGCCCCGTTGGGGTTAGTTGGGCATCCAACTTCCCAGGGTCGTTACTAGGTCATATGATCTCCGTTTGGCGTGTACGATACCTCATTGGAAATATATCTCTAAGTACAACATGATTTTCTGCAGGCCTTTGCAAATGGCTATGGGCCTACTGTGGACCTTAAAAAAACATCATTTAGGGGGTCAAAACAACTCTGTAAGTTCAAGACCTGAATAACTGCTAAAAATAGTAAATGCTACTATAATCAAGGAAACATATGAAATTGACTGGAGGTCTAGGTGGAATATGCTAGTGGCCACCAATATACACCTAGATCAATCCACCCCCCTTAGGAAGAAATTGTCCCCATTTCATGTAGAGCCTCCATGAGGTGAAGAAATTTATGTTGAACCTGGTCACTGGTGAACCACTTGCCTTGGTGAAATATTTGGCCTGCTTTGACAACTCGATATAGCTATATCATCTACCAGAGAGTGTTATTGATCTGTGTGTCCATGATCCAATCAGTTGCGGCATATTAAATTCAGCTTGGGTTGAGTTTTGTTGGTGTAAGATGGTCAACAATATCGGATGTGTCCAACTATGGGGGAAAATATGGTCACAATCACTCCACATTAAATACTGTGCGCATGCCAAGGAATGGTGGAATGATGAGCTTGAAGGAATTGTCCCATACAACCTTGGTGATGATGTACAACCCATATTAGAGTATGAAACTCTTGCACTAGGGCCTAGCAAGGCGTTCCTTCTAAAAATGTAGCCAAACTTTGTCGCCCACTTGGAAATTGTGTGGGACCTGATGCTGATCATGATGCTGCTTATACTTAGCATTGGATTTGTCTAATATGTCACGAAAATGCTGGTGGATGTGCTAAATGATCTCTGTTAGTGTCATTATTTTCATCCTGCCATCAGTGATAAAAAATCCTCTTTTCATATCATTTCAAGGGTCCCACTCAGAATTTTTTTATCATTCCACTAGGTCATGCAAAAATTTAGTCACTAATGGTAGGTCTAGTCCAAAAACATCACTTTTCCTTACTATTTTATTAATTTTTGGCATATTTTCATACCTTGCTGACTGTACACCATCCATAAAGTTAATATCATCATGTCTCCATCATTTTTGAAGAAGTCATTCCAAGGGACAAATCATTTGCCACACATAGGGCCATTTTTTCTTCAAACTATGTTTGTGACCAAATGGTGATTAATTTTACAAAAGTGAAAGAGGTTTTTTTCCATCATAGGTCAAGGAATAAAAACCTCCTTCCGTTTTTACACAGGTGTCACGGTTTTGGAGAAATGTCAAAAATACAATTGGTACAAGAGAGTTGCTGCACTTCTGGAGTAACCTTGGGAAAATAAATTTTTCTCTCTGATGGAGTGTCCAAATGACTTGCTTGATAAGTCAAATGATAACTAGACAGAGAGATATTTCCAATGAGCTATCATGAGCTCAATTTTTAGTTGAGGAAGGCCTCCAAAAGTTTCCTTCAAGAGCAGACTGCGTTTTTGCACCCCCTTTTTGCACTTTTTGACCAGTCTTGGGAGAATTAGTTTTTGGAGGGTCAAATCAGAACCATATTGGAAAAAAAGCATAGATTTGGAAACTAGACTGGACATAATTTCCAATGAGCTATCATGTGATCAATTTGGACACCAGGAACCCCCTCAAAATTGGAGCTGAAGATGGCGCTGCACTTTTGACATTGGTGCTGCACTTTTGACAAATTTGTTCAGTTTGCTGATATTTCCCAATTTTCTCACTTTTTCTCAGTTTCACTTGGAAGATGGAGTTTTAACTCTGTAAATAAGTGATGTAAATGAAATTATGGTGTTTTTACACTTACTAGGGTAAATACATTAGATGAAAACTTTCTATGATGATGTAATGAATCAGTTTCCAAAAAGTGAGGGATGAGTCAGTTTGACCTCCATACACTCTAGGTATCAGTTCAATTTTTGGTGGAAATGCTCCACCACTCGGGGATTTGACCCCTGAGGATGAGAGAGGTTGTTTGAGGTTTATATATTTTACTTTTTGACTCATTTCAGATGGTTGGATGTTGTTGCATTGATCAAAGACTCTAGTGTAATCAGTATTTGGTAGGAAGTTAACGAAAAGGTTGCAACTATTTCTTTGGGATACCTGTAGTATGGAAATTTAGCATTGTTTTTCTTATGTCTCATTATGTATGAATGTTTTGTTTCATGATACATTTCTTTTCTATGATATGCTGGTTTTCAAGTTGATAAACATAATTCATCTCTCATGCTCCGTCTTTGGGAAAATCTTCATAGTTTGTTCATCTTCTTTAGTTTAGAAAGAATACATACTTTACTTTGCTCTTTCTAGCTTCTCATCAGTCTGATCCATCTCACCCTGAAAACCTAAAGTTTTAGGTTTTCTACCTACCTTTTTCCATTGAATATCTGCAACCTTAATCTTATTTTCCCTGACCTAGCCTCTTTGACCTAATCCTCATCCAACAACCTAAATCAAACAAACAAACCCCTGTACTTATACCTAGCCTAAAACCCTAATTCATGGAACCCTCTTGGCTATGACTTTGTGGAGATAGCCCTCTCTGGTTTGGTAGGGCTAGCTACCAAGATAAAAGTTTAGTCTGTGGTTACCTATGTTTGGCTCTTTCTCAACCTTAGAGATCCAGTGGAGTGATAAAATACTGGCGCCGCTACTAGGGATGCGAAAAGACAAATATTCCCTAAGAAAGAATGACAAAGATCAGATCTGATTGCTGATGGTGAACGAAGATCAGGCACATGAAGGCTATGCATTATTCACCTAGCAACTCCAGTGTCGAACAATCCAAAGGTTCAAAATTTTCATGGTGACTCCAATTTTCAAGAACCATTAGTTTGAAGATATTCTTGGTGAACTCACTGTTTTCAAAATGGATTCGATTGCTTGAAGGTATGCTCCTATGACTCGAGCTCATATTCCTAGTTTTCTGAGCCGTATTCCTCGTATATATTGGAAATCAGGACTATCAAAGTTCAAGGGCCAGGACAGTGAAGATGCTAGTTTGCATTTGGTCAAATTTAATTTTCATATTCACAGACTAAATATTGAGTTTCTTGAAGATTGCCTAATGAAGATGTTTATGGCTACCTTGGAGGAAAAAGAGAGATCATGGTATGAGAGTATACCATCTGCTAGTTTATATTCTCTAAAGGAATTTCATTCAGTTTTCTTTCAAAATAATAAAAGATCTAATTCTTCCTTTCCGATGATTGATAGTTGTTGTGAGATATCTGATAATTTCATTGAGTTTCTTGAAAATTTGTATGGGGATGAAGAGTGTCTAGATGATGAGATCATAGAAGCCCTATATGATTTTTCCTCCCAAAAAGAATTAGTAGTTTCCTCCTTGGATGAAAAAGACCAGGACCTAGAAAAAGAAATGCCTATTCCCAATCTTGAAAATGAGAATCATCAAGCCAATGTTAACCACTATAAAACTCAGTTTTCTCCTCTGTTTGAAGAAGAGATAGATAAGCTCCTGAACAGTCATATTATAGCCCAAGCTAATGCAGGTTTGCAATGTTCACATAGTCAAGAATGTGTTAGTGAAAATTATTCCATCATTGAAAACGAGAATCTGAGTTTAAATGATGACAGTCATGAGATTGATGAAACTATACAAGAAGTTTTTGAGAGTAAGCCAATTTGTGATGATGATTTCCTACAAAGAGATGAGCTAACAAAGACTGTTGTATTTCATGAACAGGATAAGGCTGTCATGTTTAACAATCTTGAAGAATGTTTTATGTTAAAATATCATTTAGAATATGAATGGAAGGAGAATCAGTCTGAGAGAGACAGTATGCCAGAGATAGAATCAGAGTTTCCCATGCTCTAGGAATTTACAGCCAATACTCAGACAAAAAAAATTCATACTTCCCTATGCTCTCCTATGGATCAACAACCAAGTGTTCTTTTAGATCAGAATGAAGGGTGTGCTTGTGTTTTTGCTGGATCTCGAGACAAGGTAACATTTCAAATTTTGAATATCCCTTTACTAATTTGCTACAGTTAGCAGGGAAGATGTATTTTCTTGTTTTCATGGACCAGAAGCACATGTTCAGTAGACATTTGGAGTGGCCTAATTTTTGTTTTTTCTACTTGCTCTAGGAAAATGAGATCAAAATTTCAGTAAGTATCCATCTGCTGGATTGGTTACACTAGAAGGATACATTCATATGATTGTACATATGTCTTCAGCAGGCAGGCAGTTGTCATCAGGATTTGAAGCCCTCAAGTCCCGGTGATATGCTGCCATCAATAGGTTTAGTAAGTTTATTTTATTTTAGTCAGTATTGAGTCACTTTTCAGTCAATTTTGAGTTTGTTTTGAGTCAGTCTATTTCATCCAAGTTATTTGTTTTCAGTCATGTTTATTAGTTTGAGTTTTTGACCGTATTGGCCCAAATGGATAAGCTTTCTGGTCTACGGTGTTCTTGACACCTATTTCAGAGCTATTATCCCCAATAAGGCCAATGTTAGTGTCAGTATTTTCATCCTACCACTGGTGATCAAAAATCCTCTTTTCATATCATTTTAAGGGTCCACTCAGAATTTTTTTATCATTCCACTAGGTCATGCAAAAATTTAGTCACTGATGGTAGCGCTAGTCCAAAAACATCACTCTTCCTTACTATATGATTACTTGCTGGCACATTTTAATACCTTTTTGACTGTACACCATCCATAAATTTAATATCATCATGTCTCCATAATTTTTCAAGAAGTCATTCCAAGGGACAAACCATTTGCCACACATAGGGCCATTTTTTCTTCAAACCATGTTTTTGACCAAATGTTGATGAATTTTACAAAAGTGAAAGACGTTTTTGTCCATAATAGGTCAAGAAAGAAAAATTTCCTTCAGTTTTTACACAGGTGTCATGGTTTTGGAGAAATTTCAAAAATACAGTTTCTATAAGAGAGTTGCTGCACTTCTGGAGTAACCTTGGGAAAATCAAATTTTCTTCCTGATGGAGTGTCCAAATGACTTGCTTGATAAGTAAAATGATAACTATATAGAGAGATATTTCGAATGAGCTATCATGAGCTCAATTTTTAGTTGAGGAAGGCCTCCAAAAGTTGCCTTCAGGAGAACACTTCATTTTTGCACCCCCATTTTGGACTTTTTGACCAGTCTTGGGAGAATCAGTTTTTGGAGGGCCAAATCAACACCATTTTGGAAACCAAGAATAGATCTGGAAAATAGATAGGAAAATATTTCCAATGAGCTATCAAGAGATCAATTTGGACACCGGGAATCCCCTAAAAAGTGTAGTTGAAGATGGCGCTGTGATTTTGATATATATATATATATATTCAGATTTCCCAATTTTCTCACTTTTTCTCAGTTTCACTTGGCAGATGGAGTGTTCACCTCTGTAAATAAATGATGTAGATGTAATTATGGTGTTTTTACACTTACCTAGGGTAAATAAATTATGTGAAAACTTTTGATTATGATGTAATGAATCAGTTTCCAAAACGTGAGGAATGAGTCAGTTTGACCCCCCTACACTCTAGGTATCAGTTCAGTTTTTGGTGGAATTGCTCCTCCACTCAGGGATTTGACCCTTGAGGATGAGAGAGGTTGTTTGAGGTCTATATATTGTACTTTCTGAGTAATTTAATATGGTTGGATGTTGTTTAATTGATCAGAGACTCTAGTGTAATCCGTATTTGGCAGGAAGTTAACAAAAAGCTTGCGGCTATTTCTTTGGGATACCCGTGGTATGGAAATTTAGCTTTGTTTTTATTATGTCTCATTATGTATGAATGTTTTGTTTCATGATCCATTTAATTTCTATGATATTATAGTTTTCAAGTTGATAAGAATAATTCATCTCTCATGCTCTATCTTTGGGAAAATATTCATAGTTTGTTCAACTTCTTTAGTTTAGAAAGAATACATGCTTTGCCTTGCTCTTTGTAACTCCTCATCAGTTTGATCCATCTCACCCTAAAATCCTAAAGTTTTAGGTTTTCTACCTACCTTTCCCCATTGAATCTCTGCAACCCTAGTATTATTTTCCCTAACCTAGCCTCTTTGACCTAATCCTCATCCAGCAACCTAAATGAAACAAACAAACCCCTGTAATTATGACTAGCCTAAAACCCTAATTCATCCAAACCTCTTGGCTGTGACTTTGTGGAGAGATCCCTCTCTGGTTTGGTAGGGCTAGCTACCAAGCTAAAATATTTTTTTGTGGTTACCTCTGTTTGGACTCTTTCTCAGCCTTAGAGATCTGGTGGAGTGATAACATGCTTAATGAAGCTGTTAGCCCTGTCAGCTTCAGACTGGACATGAGATGAATCTTCCTGAGTAACTAAAAATGGTATGGCGACATCAATGGGACATACTGGTCAGAATACCAACCCCACTTGAAAGGGACTATGGCCAATTGAGCTATGGAGAGTTCTGTTGTAGTTGTGTTGGACATAGGGGAGGATTTCATCCCATGTGTGTGGATGTTTTGAGTTGTACATGCGTAGAATGTGCACAATCATCCTGATGACAACCTCTGTTTGGCTATTAGTTTTAGGATGGAAGGCCATGGACTTAGTGAGATTGGTCTCCAACATCGACCAAAGGCTTGACCAAAATGTACTTAGAACCTGTTGTCTCGATCTACATAGTGGACTATGGGATCCCAAAGTGTAACCACACTCATTCAAAGAAGAGCTTGGCAATGACCTCTGTTGTGATACTCCTCTTGTAGGCCGCTAGAATGGCCATCTTAGAGAATCTGTTGACGACCACGAAAACAATGTCATTTCCATGCTTAGTAGAAGGGAGACCCGACACATAATCCATGGAGATGGATTCCCAAGGCCGAATAGGAGTAAGAAGAGGAGTATATAGGCCTTTCTTCTTAATTGTCGGTTTGAAAATGGCACAGGTAGTGTAGGATCTAATGTACTTCCCAACATCTTGTCAAAGGTTCAACCAATAAAATTACTTCTGCAGCACTGCCACTGTTTTCTCTACTCTGAAATGTCCAACGACTCAAGTGTAGTGCACCTCCCAAATTGTCTTGGAACTATCATTTGAAGGAACACATAGGTGTCCCAGGTGGCATAATAGTGTGCCTTGAAGGTGAAAATATGGAACATGCTTGCCTTCCAGGACCATATGATATGTGTTGTTGATTTTTTTATCTCTCCGCCAAATCTCTAAGGTTGAAGAAGAAATCCCAATGAAGGTAACCACAGACCAATATTTTGGCTTGGTATCTAGCCCTACCAAACCGGAGAGGGCTATCTCCACAAAATCACAGCTAGAAGGGCTGGATGGATTAGGGTTTTAGGATAGGTATAAGTACAGGGGTTTGTTTGAAATTGGGTTACTAGATGGGTGAATTAGGTCAAAGAGGATAGGTCAAGGAAAATAGGATTAGGGTTGCAGAGATTCAATGGGGCAAGGTAGGTAGAAAAACTAACACTTAGGGTTTGAGTATGAGATGGATCAAACAGGTGAGGTGCTAGAAAGATCAAGGCTAAGCATTAATTCTTTCTAAACTGAAGAAGATGGAAAAAATATGAAGGTTTTCCCAAAACAGAGCATGAGAGATGTATTCTTTTTATCAACTTAATAACCAACATATCATAGAAATGAAATGGATCATGAAACAAAACAGTCATACATAATGAAACATAAGAAGAACAATGCTAGATTCTCATACCATGGGTATCCAAAATAAATAGTTGCAACCTTTTCATTAATTTCCTACCAAAAATGATTACAGTAGAGTCTCTGATCAATGCATGAACATCCAACCATGTCCAACCTCTCAAAATGAGTCAAAAAGTACATGATATAGACCTCAAAAAAACTCCTCACATCCTCATGGGTGAAATCCATGAGAGGAGGAGCAGTTCCACCAAAATTTGAACTGAAACCTAGAGTGTACGGTGGTCAAACTGACTCATCCCTCACTTTTTTCAAACAGATTCATTACATGTCATCAAAATTTTTCACCTAATGTATTTACCCTAGGTAAGTGTAAAAACATCATAATTACATTTAATTATATCAATTATATTAGTAAATCATGATTTCTTAAGGTGAAAATAAAAACTGCAGAGAAAACTCAGAAAAATCAGACATTGGTCAGGTGAGCAACACCTCTGCTCTATGCATAGCGCCATGTCAGGTGCTCATCGCCATCTTCCAGCTTAGTTTTGGAGGGTTTCCCAATGTCTAAACTGAGCTCAGGATAGCTCATTAGAAAGCTTATCTAGTATAATTTCCAAATATGTGCTTGGTTTTCAGATTTGACCTTATTTGACCTCACCAAATTTGAATCTCCCAAGACTACTCTATGCGCAGCACCAAGCTCAAAAAGAGGGTAGAAACATGATTTTTTGGGTGTTTTTTGACCTTTTCACTGACCAGTTTGTCCAAAAAAATTTAGAAAAGTTTCTAAGGTGCATGTATTCATCATTATGAATCCAATGGTGGTCTCTTTTTTTCCATTGGAGATCCCTAGAAGGTTCGCAACGCCTAGGGTGCTGCGCATAGGATAGTCAAATTGTGTAAAAATTCTGAATTTTATGGAAAAATTGGCCTCCAAGATGGAGGGATATCTCACTAACCAAGAGGTTTTTTAAAAAATTGAGAGATTTTTTTTTTTATTTGGCATGTTGTGAACAAAAACCTCCTCCAATTTTTCAAAATTCATTTTTTTTGGCCACAATCTTCCCTTCAAAAAGGTATCTCAAACAAGATTTTGCACAGGCAAAAAAATAGGTTTTTAATATGTGAATGGATCTCTCATTCTGTAATACATGTGTAAAAATTGAGATAGGTTTTTGTACTTTGATATCGTAGGAACAAAAACCTCCTCCATTTTCCAAAAACTCATTTTTTTTTGGCCACAATATGTTCTGCAAAAAGGTGACCAAACAGGGCATTTCTAGAAAATGTGCCTTCGAAGAGTTTTTCAAAATTTCCCAAATTTTCTTCAAATTTCCTCAAAATTTCTTCAGAATTAATTCATGGAGACCTGATATGGTATGCTATGCTATCATGGATGCATCAATGAGAAAATTAAACTTACCCTTTTCTTTATGCTTGATTAGGGTTTGTAGTTATGGACCAATTCACATAAATCAAAGCAGCCCATATGTTTGAAGAAAGCGACTGCCATGGGTGAGGACATTAGTTTTTTGGTGTTTTTAGCTTCAATTCTGAGGATCATCCCTCCTTTGTGTGTCCTCCTCTCTTCCCTTTCTTCTTCCTCACTGAATTATCTGTTTTCTTATTCCATAGTGTCTTGGCTAGAAACCCTAGGGAGATGAATTGGGAGTGAAATGTAGGTTTAGGGAGTAGGGAATGGGATGGAAAAAAATAGGAATATGGGGGAAGGGATTATTAGATTGACGGAGGTGACAGGGAGTAGAAATTTTGTGGGATTTGGGAATAGGAATTTTATTACAGGTATGGGGATTTGGGAGCCTAGGAATTTGAAATACCTAGGTCTTAGGGTTTAGGGGATAAAGGGGTTTTGGATAGGGATTTAATGATATCGGGATAGGGATAGGATTTATTGTGATGTGGGAAGGGTAAAGAGTATTTAAGGATAAAATTTGGGATTAGGAAGTGAAACTAGGGTTTCTATCTTGAAAAACTAGAGATTTCTCATGAAAATGTTGACACCATGAAATTTGTACTTGAGAGATGCATGGAGGGCATAATGATGTCTTACTTACTTGCTGGGAAATGAAGAAACCATTTCTTGAATGTTTGGAGGACCTATACTAATTTTGGAAGCTTGCAAGTGAAGTTTTCTAGGTGTGGAGCGCCTCTGGCTCTATGCAGAGTGCCTCTTTCCAGGTGAGCAACGCCTCCAAGAATTTCGACCTTTCACCCTTCAATTTCAATTTTTTGAGCTATGTGAGTGATGGCTTGATAACATAGAGAGAAAATTAATATTTTTTGATCTTTGAATGGGATTTATACTTGATGAATTGGATGATTTGAGCTTTGGGACCCACTTTTCCTTCTTGTTTTCACTTTAAACCTTTGAAATTACACCTTTCATTTTGACTTCTTTCCTTTGACAATTGATCTATTTGATGGACTAGGAACTCTTTTCACTTTGATATTTTCATTTTTGGCATGTTGAACTCTGAGTTGGCAGCTTGGGAACCTTGTACTTATTACATATTAAATGCCATAAAAGTACACCAAAAAAATAAAAATTACAACTTTTTGGAATAAAAATTACATTCTAGGATGAAAATCACAGCTTTGAAATCAGAATTACATATTTTTAAATCATCTTCACATGGTAAAGAGATGTTATTTTTTTTCACTCTCTTACTTTTCTAGCTTTATGCAATGGAAATGGTGTTTTTATTGGACTTTGGAAAAAACCCTAGAAACCTAATGAAACCTTGAAAAAAACCCTAAATACCTAATGAAACTTTGAAAGAGTTTTTCATGATGAAATTAGCTTTATGGATGATGTAAAATCAGCAAGGTATGAAATTGAGTCAGCAAGTAATGGAAATTTAGAAAAAGTGATTTTTTTTGACTTAGGGCTACCATTAGTGAAATTTTTTTTGCATGACCTAGTGGAATGAATAAATTTTTCTAAGTGAGACTCCTAAAATGATATGAAAAGAGGATTTTGATCACTGATGGAAGGATGCAAATACAGACACTAACAAAGTTATGGATAAATTTTGTAAATATGCGGCCACCTTGAAGTCTCGTCTCCACAAAAATCGAGCACAATGGTCAGCGCCATGACCGGTGGTCGGCTGAGATAGTATGCAACATTATTGGCGCTTCCCTTCTTGTACTTGATGTTCAAGTGGAACTATTGTAGATGTGTGGGCCATTTCTAATGGCGATCATTCTACAACTTTATTTGTGTCTATATGAACTGTAGGGATTGGTAGTCTATGTGTATGATCGTTTCCTTCCCAAGAATGTAATGCTTCCATTGTCGACAGGCCTACATAATGAAATACATCTCTTTGTAATAGGTGGGATACTTTCAAACTATGTCTGCAAGTGTGTCACTATGATATGCCACAGGATACACCTGCTGAGTAAGAACTGCCCCGATAACATAGTCAAAGGCATCTGTGTCAATCTCAAATGGTTATTTCAGGTCTAGTAATGCGAGCATTGGTGCAGAGCAGAGGCGATGCTTCAAATCGGAAAATTCCTTCTATTGGGTTTAAGACCATAAGAACTTTACTTTCGCTCCGCCCTTGGTGCCTTTGTTCAAAGGCCAAGTGATATGAGAGAAACCCAACACGAACCTGCGGTAGACATTGGCAAGTCTTAGAAAGGTGCATAGCTCTGTTAGAGTGGTTGGGGCAGGACAATCTCGAATCACTTGTATCTTGGCTAGGTCCACATGCACACCCTGCTCATAAATGGTGTACCCAAAATATTGAACCTGGGTCATACCAAAAATGTATTTCTCCAATTTGGCACATAAATTGTGTTGTCGCATGGATTGGAGGACCTGTCGTATATGGTGTAGGTGCTCTTCCCAACTCTGGTTGAAGATCAGAATTCCTTCCAAATACACTATCAGAAATGAGTTGGTGAAGGGCCACAATATGTCATCCACCAACCTCATGAAGGTTGCAGGGGAATTTTTCAACCCAAAAGGCATGAACAACCATTCGAAAAGGCCCTCCTTGGATTTGAAGGCAATATTCCACACATCAAAAAGTTCGATTGGCACCTGGTGATAACTAGACATAAAATAAATCTTGATGGAATATTTACCCCCCTTGAGTTAGTCCAAAATGTCATCAATCCATGGGATTGCATAACTATTCCAGACAGTGATGTTATTAAGTGCTTGATAGTCAATATAGAGTCTCCAGATGTCGTCTTTCTTTTGTACCAACAAAATCGAGCTCCCGCAAGGTGATGAACTTGGAATGATGTGACCTTTTTCAGCAGCTCTTGAATTTGCCTCTTAATTTCATCATTCTTCAAAACAAAGAGTCAGTAGATTGGGCCATTGGGTAGCGGCACGCATGGGGTCAGATCAATGGAGTGCTTGAACCGACAGTACATGGGTACCCCTGTTGGTAAGGTGAAGATGTCCTTGTAATCCTCCACAACCTTGTCCATTTGCTGCTACCGTGTGGAGGAGCTCTATCAGGGGGCTATGGATGTGGCCATAGTATTCTTATTTCCTTGAGGGCAGATCATAAGGAAGACAAATTTCCCATTATGGGAAATGATCTTACTGCATTTCTTTGTAGAGATCAAAGAGATGGCGATAGGTGGTGCTACCTTCGGTATCCTGTCTAACTTATTTCCCAAATAAATAATAATAGTGCGAGGCCTAGAGTCATACACATCATGATGCTTCCATATGTATGGTTGACCTAATAATACATCACAACTTCAAGCAGAGCAAAATCACACAATACCTCATCTGTGAAAGGCTTGATGTTGTAGGGAAGGTGACACGACTAGCTAACACGAAGATCTTGTCCTTGGTTTAGACACTGATGGTGTACGACTGCTGGTGTGGTGTGGTCAGTAGGCACAACCTCTTCACGACCTTTATTGATATGAGGTTCTTTTGGCTCTCGCTATCTACAATGAACTGCATCAGAGAACCATTCACCCACATTTGTGAGTGGAAGAGATGCTCCTCCTCCTCTGTATCTTCGGGGTCAATATTTTGGATCTTATTGGCGGCAACGGTGGAACTGGTCTCCATATAAATAATCTGATTCCATTTTTCATTCCCCTTGTTATTTCTGACTCAGAGCCAAAACATGCATCTGATTCGAAAACCTTCAGCTCAACCACCAACGACTGCTTGGCTCGACCCTCACTTGTATTGTGAGTGGGGCTCTTATGGAACTCACACCATTTACTTGTGTCTTCGTGGTGTTGTTGTTTTCTTGTGGCTTCGGTGGGTTGTATTGGGTCGCCCCGCCTTGGATTTTTCCTTTTTTTCTACGATTTCGGAGTGCCTTTCCCTTGCTTCAGATTCATAAATCCAAAGTATCTCTTATTCTGTTTATATTTCTGCTCAATCTTGGCAACGTAGGGGTATGATGCACCAAGCGAGGAGATGTATAGGAACTCCATTTCCTCCTAAATGTATTTATGCATGAAAATGTGGTACTTTAGCACCAGATGTTTTTCTGAATCTTTGATACCAAAATTTGTGGGTAGGGTATGTAAAATATTTGTCAGCTCATGCACATCTTAGTCCCTTTCTTGCCATAACGTTGTCCATTGTATGTACTTGTCCTCATAGCTCCCTATGGGATAATAATATATGTTGCTCGAGGGCTTCCTCGAGCAATATTTTGAAAGGATATCCTGCTCCATCGTCTTTATTTTCTCCCCCATGGGAGGTCGTCGGGGTTTGCGAGGCTAGTCTTGGAAAGGTTCAACCAGTTCGAGCCCTAAATCCTTATACCCTGACCTTTTTTGGGACATGCAAAGAAAAAAAAGAAAGAGAAAACCACTTCGATACCACTAATCCAGACTTACGTAGGAACGTAAGAGAATACAGATATAAACATAAACACAAAGATGCAGCAGAAATAAATCTTCATTTCATTAATATCAAAGAACTGAAAGATGCTTACAAGAAAAATAGATATAAGCTAACTCGAACGATGGTAGATTATCTCTAAGAAGAGATGTGGAAACTACATGCATCCGAACTATGTTACAATGAGGCTTAAGAGCCTTTTTATTATTGAACAACAAAGGAAAATCATAAACAACCAAAAACCTAACCCGAGGAGATGGAACGCCAAGAGTTTGTGGGCCCCATTGTGGTTAATTGGGAAGCCAACTTCCCGGGGTTGTAACTTGGTCATATGATCTCCATTTGGTGCGTATGATACCTTGTTGGAAATATCTATCTGAGTACTGCAATATTTTCGACATGACTATGCCCATGGGCCTATTGTGGACCTAAAAAAACGTCGTTTAGGGGGTCAAAACAACTCTGGAAGTTCAAGACCTGAAAAACTACTAAAAATAGTAAATACTGCTATAATCAAGGAAACAACTGAAATCAACTAGAGGTATAGGTGGAATAGGAGGGTGGCCACCAATATCCACCTGGATCATAAGAGAATTATAACTACATTGAATAATGGTTCCAGATAAACATCAAGAAAAAGCACCACTCTCTTATTCAACAATTTTTTTCATCGTATCATCTAAAGTAGTTGGTCTCTTATGCTATGGTATACATTAAATCCTACCTCTAAAATTTGAGCATGAGAACATTTTTTATCTTGTTATGCACATGGCTTGAATGGAAGTACTTCTACACTTAATGCCCACCTTCTAATAGAAATTTTCCCATAAAATTAGACACCTTATCTATGACCAATATCTGAGATATTTTTTAGTGCCTTAGAGTTTATATACATCAATGTTGGACTTCGTTGCGAACGAAAAAATAATACCTCAATGTATCTTGATTGCTAGAGCCTGCAGGTGACTCGAATTCAACACATCCATTCATACCTGTCAAAATGTACTCTTGCACCTTGAAACTCATTGACATCAATGGTGAGTTGTCTCACATTGGCTAATGACATCCAACAATGGCCAGTAATCCAATAGTTTCTTTCTATGTTCGACTTCAACAAAATTTATTCACATAGATAAAATTGTGCTATATATGGGCTTATGGTTTGTGATTCTAACATTAGTTTCAACAACATGCCAACTAAAAAAAAGGGGGATCTAATATCCAACATCAACTTACAATTATCTAGTTTCAAATTGGTTTCAATATTCTTTCCTCTAAGTATGTTTATAACTTCAGTTTCAGTTTAGAACAACAGTAGAAATTATCTATAAACATTAGCATTTATTCCATCAACTCCAACTTCCTCCAATCACAACCTAGGTTCCAAATATTTCTACTTTGTACTATTTTGAGTTGATCCTCAACATGCTCAGATCCAACAAACACAACAGTGAGTACAAGTGACTAAATAATTATGAGGTAAAATACTTCTAATTCTTCTGGTTTATTAGAGACGAAGGAAATATATTTTCAATTTATCATATGCTTGTCATTTTACCTATCTTCCATTTTTATTTATTCTACCATTTCTACACCATGTTTACTATTCCTTTTCTATTATTTCAGCCATTTTATACTCCAAGTTCCATGAAGAAATTAGTTTATGATTTAAATAATGTGTCAGGCCTAACATGGTAGCCATAGACAAATAACCAAGTTAAATCATTGATATAGATAAAACTTGATTTTATTGTGCGGTTCCCCCTTTTTCTAATTTTGTGGGTGACAATGGGCTAAAAGATTCCTATATTTGTAATTTATGCCATTTTAAGGGTGTTTTTTGTATGAGTCAGAAGCAGTAATTAAAGGTTGCATACCACAACTCTGTAGGGAGATAACATTGTGGGAAGCATTGCTATAGATTTGGAACTTTTTTATATGTTCTTGCTTTTAACCAATTGAACATATATGGAATCAATAGAACTCTTAAGTATGGACAAAATCTTTTCCCCATTATCGGGTAAGGTTGTTTTAAGAATAATAAAATTGACAGATATGAAAGAAGAATTGTAGTTTACATTGTTGGGCTTGTCATGTATCAATGCAATAAATGGCTTCAAAGATGCATTAATGTGATCCTATGAGTGAGAATGGATGAGTCAAGTAGAGAATTGAATGCAGTCATATTTCATAGTGCTAATGGAAAGCATACTAAGAGTTCTGCAGGGATTGGAACCCATATGGCGATTAAGAATAGGAATAAGGGCTAATGCCTAAGAGCTCGATCATTTAGTAGGAGAGAATCTGTGGTTGGGAGGCATGGGAGAGATCTAGAGATTGATGTTTTTAATGCAGAGAAATATTTTGGCAGTACACAATAGTTTAGAGCTCCATGCAAAGAAAAATGAGCAGTAACGTTGGAAAAGTGCTTCTATTCCATACATAGACTAACCATTACCAACATTGTTTACCTTCCCTTGGATCTGATTTTCATCGGGATTGGTTTCGTATCAAGATTTTCTATGTTGACCCATGGTTTTCAATGTTCCTGTTGGTTGGTCCTTAATGCTTGAAACTGGCTCTTATCATGGTTTTCATCTTCATAGAACTCCAACTTTTGTGCCTTATTTCTAATTATGTCTTCCTCTCTTTCACCTTATATGGATGTGATGAAATTTAGTGAAGCTTGTCCCTTTAGTTATTCAGTTTATTGTTGTGAATCTATCACTATGCTAGTTTGGGACTCCAATATAAAAATGTCGACTTCGAGCAATATTTTAATTCTATGTGCTCTTTCAGTATAACTTCTCTTTCATTAGATTATGCATAAGGGGGAAAAGTGGCTATGAGAAGGGAAAATGATAGAAAATTTTTATTAGCAGAGAAACATGATATTAGTCATTTATATGCTCTGGATAATGGAGTTGATATAAGGGTTTGAATAAAGGTTTAACTGTTGATAATGGAGAAGGAATTTCCAAGCCTCAAAAAATTCATAAGGATTATGATCGGGTCATAATTCAAGGTAGAGTAAGGAAGGTTGACAACACAATTTCAGTTCGATCTTGAATTAAACTATGTAGAATTGATGCTTTAGATCCACATATAAACGATACCCAGATTCCTATAGCATATTTTCCACATTGTAGGAAATATAATGGGCATGTCTAATGTATCATATCATTTATTCGCACAGACATGTCATTCATTTTGGTACCCAATATTGGCAGGAGTATGACTTAAAATTTTTTTAGCCTTTGTCTTGAGTAAGGGTATACATCCTTATTTAGGGAAGAAATGATAGAGAGGGCATGGATATGGTTGTTTCCTCAACTCGCCACATCGATTAGTGAAGGACATAAGGCATAACACCGATATTAACATATCTTTGTATGGAGGATAATTACAAGCATACTTAACTCTCTTTTTTTTTATAGAAAAAAAAATGTTCCATTTCTCATATTTAACGTACTAACTACAAGGGGCGTTATGATTGTTTGGGATCAATACAAATAATTAATTTTGATTGTTGCATACCTGTCTAAATTTTTTTTTCAAACTGATTGATATGACCAATAATATTCTAGAATGGGTAAAAAATATATTATTAAGGCATCAACCATTTTGATGAAGAGATAATTTTCCATCACCCACCATGCTTCCCTGGATTGCAAGCCCAAGAATGAATCTAACAAAGAAGATGAGCTCAGTGGTTTTGGAAATTAGGTTGGATCTACGAGGAGGAGTTGATGTTGAAATATGATGATTTATTTTATTTGGACAATAAGAAATAGGTTTTGCATGCAGACTTGGTGAATATGAAGTAAGACGTCCAAACCATATAGGTTGGAAGCAAGTAGATGAAAAAAAAATAAAATGGTTGTCTCCAAGGCCAGTTAGATGAATATGTGAAACAATTATCAAAATTGAAGGGTGTTTCAATCTTCTTGGGAAGTTCCATTGTTGCTAGAATGTTTGTTGTTTATTTATTGTTGTTATTGTACATGTAGATTTACAATTAAATATGCAATGCTTTTGAAAATATACTTTAACTCAAGTATGATTACCTGTTAGTGTGGGGATAATATTGAGCAAGTCCATAAATATTTCAGGAACATAAGAGAGTTTTCCTTGTGGAGATTTCGAGGTTGAGATGCCACAAATATTTTTTAGGTTGGAGAAATCAAAGTGAAGTACAAACTTGATGAAAAACATGGTAAGGCAAGGGGGCAGTTTGGACATCTTAATAAATGTTGTAAGAATTTGCAAGGCTTTCTAAGGATGAATTTATTTTGCATGGGGACATGCAAATACTTCAGTTTGGGGGATATGTTGGGTTTCCATTTTTTCACATTTTTCAACACTTAATTTAACCTTTATATCACTCATAAACTATGTTCATAACCATATATTGTCATCTTGTTACACATATTTGCCCCTTTGAACCCAAAAACCTTTTGACATGCATTTTGAGGGAAATTTTGCTTATAATAATTAATTCCTAAGTCTCTAATAGATTAATTGAGTTTTAAATTGATTATAATAACGACAAAAATGTTTAGCCCCATTTTTGTACTAGCAATTTAGTTCTAGTGCCCAATTTTGGTAAGCACATTTGTGCTCTTTTAGAATAAATTCCGCCACATGGTTTTGAGGGAGGAAGTATTGAAATAATTGTATTCTATTCATATTGCACCCAAGCCACACATGTCAAACTACAATGCCAAAATATCGATACAGATCAAAGTTTCTAGACAGTCAACTTTGAGCATTACTTATTAGGCAATGAGGGTGAATTTTATGGAACATGAGTTTTTTTCTCAATATGGAAAATTGGTGGAGTGCTAGACCTTTTTCCAAAATTCAATATGGTTTGAAATATATACTTGGTTTTTTAACATTATGCTTCCCAAAATGCACAATTTCACCCAAAATTAAAACTAGTGCCCAAATTTGAGGAAAACACAAAATCAATGGTCAAGGAAGAAAAAGGGAAACAAATCTCAACCATGATGAATTATGGAAATAATTTTTTGTATCTAATTTGTATTTTGGGGAGAAGATAACCTAATTTGTTTTGAATATTATTATTTTACTATATGTATTCCATAGTTGGGTATATTTGAGATTGGAGGATTCGTTTTGATCCACCCCATTGTTATTTTTGTAAAAATATTCATAGAGTCTAAGGTTGTTGATCATTCACTCTTATAATAAGTTGAGGATAGATAGCTAATAGGAGGAACAATATGGAAACAAGCTTGTGTGCTACCCATTCTTGTAAACTCTGTTGATTTTCCATTAATGAATGTTGTTTGATTCATAAGTTTTGGTGCATTAGTGTAGCCTAATATGACTGCTCTTAGAAATGATAGTCAGGTTAGGAAGGGCCCCTCAACCCTAGCTAATGATATTCCCTTTTGTTTGTTAGTTATAGGTTCTTTGTTTTCATATAACATAGTTTGATTTTCATGCTTTTACATGTTTTGTGTTTTAATCCCTTGTCTCCGTTTTCATAATTTAATTTCAATGAACTAAAAACCATAACTAGAATCCTTTGCTCCTCAAACCCAACCTACTATTGAGTGCATGAACATTGTCCCAGAGAAGCGAAAGATTGCATTATGAGGCTATGCTAGGGGGTTTGAAAGACAAATTTTAGTTTAAATATGTTTTTTTATTAGCCTTTAGTTTTCCTTCTTAAACATGTCATTTCAAATTATTAATTTTCAAAAATATTTGCAAGCATTAGGTTAGATTAGAGTAGATTCAGATGGACTCGGGTTTTTATCCCATACATATTTTGCTTGCATCTTCAAGAATTATGATCCGAATTTGATAATTAAGTGTTGGTAATATAATACATATATTTTTCCCAACAACAATCAAAAGATCTCTCAATAATTTTGTATTATTGGAAGATGATTTTGGAGTAATTTGGATAAGATAATGGCAAGGGTTTTGGTTGAACTTAATTTAGGGGAAGGCCTCCTACCTAAAATTGAGATAAAATTGGGGGCTTGATCCTTCGCTCAAAAATTGAACTACTGGATATTTCATTTCTATTGCCCTACATGTCATGAAGTGGGACAATTGTGGAGGGATTTTAAAACACAAAACAAAAATTTGCATGAGGAAATGATGGGTGAAAAAGCTAAGGTTTCAAAGTTTTATGTTATAAGAGAAGAAGTTGTTAAAAAATGGATATATATTTTTTTGAAGCAATGGTTTTTGTGGAACCAATTCCTCAAAAAGGCTTTGTTTGGGAACATATTTGAAGAATGAATATTCTTCCTCCTCTAGTTTAGGATGCTACTCATCATTTATAAGGTATGCCACCTTCTTCTATTTATGAGAAAATTCTAGTTCTTACAAGGATTCCCCCT
Source organism: Pinus albicaulis (assembly GCA_034641835.2). NCBI lineage: Eukaryota > Viridiplantae > Streptophyta > Pinopsida > Pinales > Pinaceae > Pinus > Pinus albicaulis. Next base: position 486,813,662 of record CM076576.1, read on the forward strand.
CTTGCTTTTATCCCCTCCTTTGGTCATTGTAGCAATGAAGGTTCAAATAAAGAGCCTTTAGAACTCATAAACCCTTACGAATTTAGAGTTACTAAAAGTCCTCCATCCTAGTCTCAGGAGAATGTTGGTCCTTTAATTACAAGGAGGAAAGGGTAATTTTCTTTGGTTGAGGTTTTAAAAGTTTGGAAGAAGAATTCAGACAGGTATATTATGTCTTCTAGTTATTAGCTCCAACTCTATAAGACATAAGTATTCAAGGAAAAAGGGGAAGTTGAGAGAGGTTTAGCCTTAATTACATATAATCCAAACCTAGTTATAAGAAAGGCCCATATTTATTTTGTAAAGTGCAAAGCATGCAAGGAGATTTAGGAAGGGAAAGAATTAACCATTAGTGGGGTTCTTAGAGTATGAAAACCTTGAATAAGGTTCCCTCATGATTATTCTCTCATTGAATGTAAAAAGGGTTGGAGTGCCCATAAACAAAATTCCCTCAAAATATTTTTTTGTGCATATGAGCCCATGTAATAGTACTACAAGAGATTAAGTGTTTATGTTTTAAAACTATTATTATCATTTCTTCCATCATGAAAAACTAGAATTTATATTCCATAAATGCCAAGGTTTTTCAAGGGTCTTGTCATAGGTTGGAATTGTAGCATTAATGTTATTCTACTCATTTTATTTTTATAGGTATCATATTAGAAGGTGAAGTTAAGGAATTAGGGAAAGTGTTCGAAATAGTCAACCTTTATGATCCCTATGATGATATAAAATCCTTATAGGACCAAATCAAGGATCAAGAATCATTGAAATAAGTTAATATTATATTAGAGCATAAATCTAACTTAATCCTTGCGGGAGATCTGAGGAGAGAGGGCCAAGTCTGATCCACTAGTATAATATTTCATATATATATTTTTTAGGATTTAAACCTGATAGACATCAAACCAATGTAAATATTTCCCCCATGGAAAAACTCAAGAAGAGGAAGAGTAGACATGTCTAAAATATTTTACAAGTTTATATCACTGTTAACAGTGCTGGACCCACCAACATTCAAGGGATCTCCCTGATATGAAGTCCCAACTAGACCTCAAATCATTTGGAGTAGGAGTCCCGAAAATGGGTGGTTAATGATATGCATTGGCTGCAAAAACAGTGATGTACGATTACTTTGGTGAGGAAAAGTGTGTGACCCTGCAGATAGTCAATTACGATGCATGAATGGTTCCAACACATGAAGGGAAATTAAGTGAGCCCCTTAAAAGCTTGTAATAGTACACAAATTGAAAGGAACACATGAACATAATGACATCATACAAGCTAATAGGTGGAATAATCCACAAGTTAAGGTGATGAATCAATACAAAAACATGCATTCAACAATATTCATGCAAATGAAAATTAAATAGTTCGTAATCATGAGAGTAAGTTAAATAAAATACATTTAAAATACAACAAGAATAGTCCTACTATATTCAAAACATATGCATGAAAGCGTGCCAACTCTGAGTTTTATTAAAAGTTAAAGTTCCATTCATGCATAACCCATTGACGAACCACTAGCCCCAATAGTGGAATGTTAAAGTCAATAACACCTGTTCCTCCAAAGAAGTATACTCCCTCTATGCTAGAGAGAATCCAAGGCTCTCACAAAACTCCCAAGCTCTTCCTAAGCCTAAGCCTAGCCAAAATATTGGCTCCCAAAATCACTTTACATGAGTTATGAGGACATATTTATAACAAAGGGGGGTGAATCTTCACATTCCCCTTTGTGACTCTTGGAATCCCCTCATGAATATTCGACTTCTTTACAAAATAACTCATTACATTACATAATGACTCTTCAAATTCCAATATTGAGACTTGGAAATTCAATTTACAAACAATTACAAATAAAATTTCATTTTACACTCATACCCATATGAGACAAAATAAGGTAGAGACAACTTGACAACATAACAAGACAAAACAATATGATGCTTAAGTTTGGGCAACTCTAGCTCAAAAAATTCCAGTTGATGCTTATCGGTCACATAATGGTGCCAAGCTTTGTATTGTGCGATGAAATACCCAAACTGCGTGATGGTGTTTGGACGGAAGCAAACTATAGCCTCCATAGCATTTGGGTACAATGATTTGGAGCCAGTTTTAACTTCCCTCTCAAGTAAGAGCAACAATGTTCTAATATGGACAGGACCACCGATGTAGTTATGCATGTTTTGTCTGTTCAGCTCCAAATTATCCTTGGTGGAAATTTGCCTAAGCTTCTCCAAGTCTTTGATCTCTTGCTTGAATTGGTGTCTGCATTTGGCTTCGATGAGAGAGCCAACCGATGGGATGTTGTGTGTTTTCACCTTGAAATCCAAACTGTTGTATAACAATACATATGAGGCCTGAATATTTCCAATGAACGAGGCGAGCTGATTGTTGTTCTGAATAAATATTCGAACTCTTGCATTCTCCAGCTCTTCTGTGGCTTCATTTTCTTTGGCAAGTTAAGAGGTGCCCCTTTGTATCACATTGTCCATTACTGCATGGAGGCAATGAAAACTTGTATATTCTTAAGAGATTTGACAAAGTCCCTACTTTGCTGCTACAAACCATGCAGGTGGAAAACCTCCTTATGTATGGCTATGATCTCCTCATAGAGGTCTCCCATGGTCTCTATAAGTGTTGATACTTCACCAAGTATCACTACTCTCACTTCCTCCAAGTAGACCTGTGCAGAAGCTGCATTCTGTGCTGCTGGGCGGAGTTGTTCTAACTATTGTTGGGCAGCCTATAAGTTTTGTGCCAATTGCTTATTCTTGGCTTGTGAAATACTGAGTGTTTGATCTTGCTACTACTGCAAGTGCCAAGTTTTCTTTGACAATGGAATTTGGATTCTTACTGGTGTTTGCCACTATCAACCTCTCTCTAGTGAATGCAAGTGATGCATGATCATTTGAAAAATGCTTTCTCCGTGCTTGTACAATGCTCTATTGGAATTCATCATAAGTCAAATTGTACAATTCCATTATCAGATCATCATTAAGAGGAAAAATTGTAGAAATTATACAAACAATATGTATACCAATGGATTCAATTCGATCATGCGATATGCTAAAGAAAAATACTGAATCCTTTACAAATTAATTGCAGAAAATAAACACGATTGCCAATCATAGCAAGTAAAAGAAAGAAGCAAATAAATCCGCAACACAGATATTTTCCCGGGGAAAGATTACTGCTCAAAACCCCTCTATATTCTATTGGATATTCACCAAGGAATCATGAAACAATTACAATGCACTCTTCTCACAAGAATTTGCTACACTCTCACAACTGTCTCACACTGATCCGGACAAAATCGACCAACACTTAGCCAATTTTCAGCCTCTACTCAGCTTTCCTTTCTTGCACAATTCATGTGGAATGAAATCCCCATTCTTTAGGAATTTCAGCCTTCCAAAACTACATAATGCTCATGGGAAATCCTATGGGTGTATTACTGCATGCAGGCAGTTTTCTAATAATAGAACTGATAGTTAACATCCCTTTAACCTCTGTCTCAACTGGGTCTTCATTAGAATTGATATGCATGCAACTATTAATAGTAAATCATCAGTTACTTGACAGGTCACTGCATTTGAATTAAATCTGATTTAATTCACTTGACCTCTCACTAGTGCAACAATCAGTTAAAACTAGTTAAACTCATTTTAAATCAATTAATTGAGTTAACTGATTTCTCATGCATTAAAATAATGCACTAACTACATCTTGGACTTAAAAACAAATAGAATCACTCTGCATGCCTCACCAACCACCCTCAACTTGAATTCCATGAGCTAACCGAGTTTATCACACTTAGTTAACTATTACAAGTGATTATGAGATAAAATTACAATTTATTGTCCAATTTAATTAAGGGAAAATTAAATTAGACACACATTTCTTGTTGACTTTTCAACACTCCCTCTCAACAAGAAAGGGATTATCAGCTACCCCGATCCTGCCTCTATTGTATTCGAATTTTCTCTTGGCGAGCGCCTTCATCAGAATATCTGCATCCTGATCTTCCGTGGGATTGTATTGAAGTAACATAATGCGTTTCTGAACACAATATCTGAGATGGTGATACCATATGTCTATATGATTGGACCTATCATGGAATACCAGATTAACTAAGAGTTTTATGCAACTCTAGTTATAACTATGTATCACCATCGGATCCATCTGATGACCAAACAAACCAACAAGAATATTCCTCATCCAGATGGCCTCACATGCAGCCTAACCAGCTGCCATGTACTCTGCCTCGGCTGAATTGAGTGCAATTGATCTCTGCTTCCTTCTATACAAAGAAACTATTATCGATCCTATGCTGAAGATCCCTCCCGATGTGCTCTTTTTTTCTGATGGATTGCCTGCCCAATCTGCATTAGTGAAGCCTTGAAGCTTCACTCCCTCTGTCTGTCTGTACGATAATCCATACTCTGTAGTGCCCCTGAGATATCTCAAGACATGCTTCCCCGCCTTCCAAAAGAGCTTGGTCAGCTTAACCATAGCTTGACTAAGCTAGTTAACTGTGTAGAAAATGTATGGTCGTGTGTTCACCAAGTACATGAGTGAACCCACAAGCTGCCTGTAAACAATAGCATCCACTATCTCACCTAAAGTAGCATCCTCCTTCCTCTATTTTCTTGCAAGAGGAGTCTCCATGGGTTTAAAACTCTCCATGTGGAACTTCCTTAGAATCTGATGCAAGGAATACTCAAGAAAATAGTCATGAATATATAATTCACGCATCGAATGTTGATTCATAACATCGTGAATCCTCGAGAATGCGAACAAACTATATCAACTATTTGATTTCATGACTAATCTCATTATGAATGCTCTTCGGAGCAAAAGAAAAGAAATTTCTCATGGAGAAACAAGGCATAAACATGGCAGGGATGATGCAGGGGCATTAGGCTCAAGAAATACTTTGTATTTTTATAAGACATAGGGGGGTCTTATGTTTCTAAATTCTCATGTAATTATTAGTATTTTGAATAAAATAGTGAGGAATTGTAAATGTTCTCGAACCATTAGAGAACATGAGGGGAAGATGATTAGTTAGGAATGTGAAGGGACGGTCGAATTAGGATCATTTTCAGTTATTTTAGGGATTCAGTCTAAATTTAGGATGTTGAGAATTCCAAGAGTCTTGGGTGAGATGTTAGGGAAACTGAATTGATTCCTTAGTATTTTGAATAAATGTAAGCCTACGGGCAGATAGAAGGAAAAACTGTTCAAGAGGCAGAGTAGTGAGGATAGAAGGGCCATCGAATTGAAGATCAGGTCACAGAGGAACTAAGTCTTTGTAATTAATTGAGTTTTAATTATATAGAGGAATTCAGGGTCAATTTGATTATTTTTGAGGCCGCGTGTGTTTTAATTTGATTTGCAAATTGGGTGAATCGATCACTGGAAGGATCGATTCCAGTAAAGCATTTAATTGCCTGTCTCAATTTATATATGACAATTTGGATACATTCTAAAATGAATTGAAATTATGAAATCACTGTATGGTTGAGAGAGGGTTCGGTTCTTTTTTATTTACTGAGTTATTATATTATGGAGGAATTTAAATTAATTCTCTTTGCGTGAAGAACAAATTTGTGCCCTTCGAGCTTCAATGAGTGAGTTTTAAGTCTCTGTGTGAAGGCTTATGTTTCATGAACGCATATTGAACCCACACCTCTCTGTATGAATAAATTGCACGCTAGTACTGTGTGAAGAAATTCTGATCAATTCATAATTCCACTCTGAAGTTGGCATGAATCTGTGTAAAGGACTTATGGGTTCGATTCACAAAATCGATATCGATTTTTTCAAAGCCATGAGACAGTAAATTAGTAAAGGATTTAATCCTGTGTGAAGGGTCGATAGGGTCGATGAAGGTTGATCTGGTTGCTTAGAGCGATATTGGTTGAGATAGAACTCTGTCTGCTGGAGCGATATTGCTTGAATTGATTCACAGCAATCAAGGCGGAGAAAGACAAGATTGAAAGGATTCAATATTTGTGTTTAAAGCCATCAAATAGTGAACCTGGGGAGAATTAACTCTGCATGTAAGGTTCTAGAAGAATTCGAGCCGATTTGTTTTTCAATTGAGAGTAGATTTCAGTCGTAGCGGTGAGGCAGAGAAGACGGGCTTTAAAAAAGAGTGATTTAAACCTACATTGCAGTGGAATTTCCGCATTAATGTATTTGAGTGGTTTTGTGTGAAATACTGCTGGTATCTCATAGCTTCAAGCCGGGTAAGTGGTAATTCAGTTTGGAATGCGATATTGTTGGGCGTTCGACACGTTACCTTGTAGTGGTATTCAAATACCGCTTATATCGCGCGAATTTGGTGGTATAAGTCATGGAGGAGAAGGGAACGCGATATTCGTCTGATGCATTGGTCAAGCGATCGGATGCTGGTCACATCTTCAAGCTGCTTGCAAATTAATGGCAAGGTAAGTTAACAATATTGTGGGCCCGAGACATTTCATTTTAATATATGTGCTTTGGCATTCAATGGTGAATGCGGTGGTAAAAAGTCTTTTATAAGGTTCCACAACATTGAATGGAGGACGCAATATATGTTAAAATATTTTGTTCGATGATAAAGCCGTGAACACGCACTAAGGGCGAAGACTTTATGATATATGTTGCCAGACCATATCATAATTTGAGTTTTAATTCAAAGTCTAAACACATTCAGACTTCTATAAGTGAAGGCCGAAGATTTATATGTTGGGGTTCAACAATAAAGATTGAATGTTAAATAGAATTCCATGAAGGTGAACTTCATTGGGTCATTGAATATTAAATCGAATGCACATTCAGATTTCATAAAATTCTGAAGACTTTTGGGAGTTAATTACAAATCGAATATTTATTCGATCTCATGAATGGGTTCTTATTATATGGTTTTACCATTGATCGAAAGTGAAGCTTCCGCAAGTAGATGAGAATTTCTGGGTTGGTTGGTTGATAACTAGAAGTAAGGGAAAGTGCTTCCGCATCAATGTGTGAAATTGCCTAGATTTAAAATTATTTGGGGCTAAGCTTGAAATGCAGTTTTATAAGAATAAGAGTGTGTTAATGTGGGTTTAGCGGGGTAAACCCGCCATCAAGTGGTATCAGAGCAGGATAGCTCTGTTGAGAATTGAAGATTTTTAATTAATTAAAACTGAATGTGTGATGAAGAATGAAAGAATATCAGATTATAAAATCTGATATGCAAAGGTACACAGAATTGCAGTGAACAGATATTTGCAGAACTGAATGAATGAAGAACAAGATCATGCAGGGATCTTGCAGTGAACCCGATATTCAACTAAAGGTTGGATAGGAAGAAAAATTGCAGTGTTCTCAAGAGAGGGTGAGTTGATGAGCAGTGTCTAACTCTGGTTTGAAGAATTGTTTACAGAATTCAAATTGTAGGCAATTGAAGAAATCTCAGCAAAAGCAGGTCATAGCTTTGAGAGCAGTGATGAAAGAGTCTAGCGGAGGATTCTAAAGTGAAGAAGAAAGTGTGGCAGAACCTTGAGGAAATTCAATGGAGGTTGAATGAGTTCTAAAATTTGCAGAGTGAAGCCTAGAGAGAGAATAAGAGAGTGCTCAAAAGGTTCCAGCAAAAGGAGAACCAGTACTTGCCAAAAACCCAGATACGGGGGAAAGGATTGGTGAGGTAAGTGGCAGTAGGAGAGCTTGCTGTTGCAGAGGCTTGGTGCAGCTGATGAGTGAGGAACTCATGATGGAGGAAGGGATGACTACTGATAGTCATAGAAGAGATAACAGGGGTTCTGAAAGAGGCCACAACAGAAAAGAGGAAGAAGATGCCAGGACAAATGGCACAGGGAAGAAATTAACTGATGCAGAATATTGGAAAGAGGTAGCTGAGATCAGAGAACAATTTAATAAACTGGAAATGATGATAGAGGAAAGCCAGAGAATTGGTTGTCTCATGAAGAAGAGAGTAAAGTGGACAAGGCTACAACAGAGAAGAGAACAACAAGAGAACATGCAGTTTGCAGAAAATATGAGAAAGCTTGAACAGAGGAGTAGTGTACAGTTGAAATGTGCAGAACTCAGAATAGCTGAGTTGAGAAAAGAAGTTTCTTTTTGTGAAGCAGAATAGAGTATAGGTGAAGAATACAGATCTATGAAGGATCTTATGAACCATGATGAATACTTAAGGCAACAAGAAGTTTGTCTTGTTGAAGAGAAAATCATTGGTGATTTCCAGAGTTATTGGACAAGTCCAGATTAGCTGGATGATGTAAAGCCTTTTATTTTTGAATCTGACAATTGTGAGGTGATTACAGGTTCTACAGAAGAAGAGGATCAGTCTGAGGCACTGATAAATGAAGAAACCAAGACTGAAAAGTCTTGTGGTTTTAAAACTAAAAAGTTGTGTATGTTTGCAGGTACATCACAGGGAGATGAACAAGCTTTAAAGTTTGTTGAGGAGGAGAAATTGAATCTAAAATCTATTTAGATCAATGCTGAGATAGCAAGATCTCAGGAGGAATTGAAGACAAGGGATTCTAACGAGAATATTGAGGCGAGAGATGAAGGACCATCTGATGATCGGTCAAGAACAAGTGAAGGTATAAAAGGTTGCGTGAGGTTCCCAAAATCTACTCCAATTGAAGTTGTTGAATTGTATAGAAGGTTGGATTTTCAAAGAAGAGAATTGGATAAACAGAGGACCTATGCACAGGATAATTTGCTGAGGAAGCAGGGCAGGAAGGTCTTCATAAATAGTGTTCATGAAGTAGATGATGGAAAGAAGGAGAGACTAGCTGACAGTCTCATGGAGAATGCAAATCAACATACTGATGTGATGACAAAGGAATTGGGAGGAAACTCAGAGCAACATACTGATGTGTTTTCAGAGGAGAAGGATAGTGAAGAATTTCCGAGTCTTGAAAGAGACTTAGAACTGCAGAAATAAAATTTCGTGGCTGGATCAACAAGTGAGACCGTTGGGTCTTGTGATTTTGAAACTGACAATTTGATTGTGCTTACAGGTATTGCAGGAGATAGTCAATCTCTTGGGATTGTCTTGAAGGAAGGTGAAACAGTCATACAGAAACTTGTTACTATTGGTGACAAGGAGGATTTGGCTTGTTTGAATAGCCAAGAGAAGATTGGAGGACAGACTTGTGGAACTACTAGAGTGATGGAAAATCAGAATTCTATTCTGATAGAAAATGAAAATGAAGAGTTTGAAGAACTCGATTTGATTGCCAGAATCAATCAAGGAGATGAAAGACAAGTATTGAAGATTGTCAAGGAAGAAGAGGGATATGTTGAAACTGAATTGCAACATACTAATGATGTGAGACAAGTACAAATGAGATGGCTGAAATGTTTGCTGAGGACATTTGAACAAGAGGAAGAAATTGCAGGCACTGGAGTAAAGATGTCTGAGGTTGTGAAAGGAGCAGATACTAGTTTGACAAATTTGATTTTGTTTACTAGTATACTGAATGAGTATGTTACTGCGGGAAGAAAAATAATTGATGATTTATTTTCTAAAAGTAAATTTGCAGGTGATGAGGAAAATAAAAATGTTGTAGAGGGAGGTATCTTACAAGATATTCAGGATGTTTGGGAGGAGGCAACATTGGCATCAGCAACATCTATGGTGGTAGTTGAAGCAGCATGTGGGGTGACATCTGCAGGAGTAAAAACAATGTTAGAAACAATTGGGGAGGTAACAGCCAAGGCAACATTGACAACAACAACATCAATGTTGGTAGCAAGAAGGGCCAGTGACAACAACAACAACAAAGGCAGTTACAGCAATAGAAATTGGAGGTAGCAGCAGTGGGCAAAGTAATTTCCAGATAGAAGATAAACTGGACAGAGAAATTGAAAGCATCATAAGACTGATGATGAAGGTGTCTCAGAAGCAACAGATAGTAGCAAGAAAGTAGAGGAATTTTAACAAAGGAAAGACAAGAGCAGAATGTGAAAGTATAGCTGGTGGTAAATTGCAGAACAAGATATGGAAACCTGGAGAAGTGCAGTTGGAGAATAATGCAGCTGTTGGACAACATCAAAGCAAAGTATGGGATCCAGGAAGACAAGGATTGAAGGCACATGATCAGGAGATCATGATAAATTTTAACCTTGGGATTCTGATGCAGGGACATTAGGCTCAAGAAATACTTTGTATTTTTATAAGACATAGGGGGGTCTTATGTTTCTAAATTCTCATGTAATTATTAGTAATTTGAATAAAATAGTGAGGAATTGTAAATGTTCTCAAACCATTAGAGAACATGAGGGAAAGGTGATTATTTAGGAATGTGAAGGGATAGTAGAATTAGGATCAATTTTAGTTATTTCAGGGATTGAGTCTAAATTTAGGATGTTGAGAATTCCAAGAGTCTTGGGTGAGTTGTTAGGGAAACTGAATTGATTCCTTAGTATTTTTTATAAATGTAAGCCTACGGGCAGATAAGAGCTATTCAAGGGGTAGAGTAGTGAGGATAGAAGGGCCATCGAATTGAAGATCAGGCCACAGAGGAAGTAAGTTTTGTAATTAACTTAGTTTTAATAATACAGAGGAACTCAGAGTTAGATTGATTTGTGTATGAGGCTGTGTGTATTTCAATTTGACTTGCAATTTGGGTGAATCGATCACTGAAAGGATCGATTCCAGTAAAGTATTTAATTGCCTGTCTCAATTTATATATGACAAGTTGGATGTGTTCTGAATTGAATTGAAATTATGAAATCACTGTATGGCTAAGAGAGGATTCGATCCTTTCTTATTCCCTGAGTTATTATATTATGGAGGAATTTAATTTAATTCTCTCTACGTGAAGAACAAATTTGTGTCCCTTCGAGCTTCATTGGGTCACATGTTTTAAGTCTCTGTGTGAAGGCTTATGTTTCCTAAATGCATTTTGAACCATGTCCTCTCTATATGAATAAATTGTACGCTAATACTGTGTGAAGAGATTCTGGTTAATTCAAAAATCCATTATGAAATAGGTATGAATCTGTGTAAGGGATTGTTAGATTCGAATCGTATAATCGACATCGATTTTGTCAAGGCTACAATGCAGTAATCAGTGGAGAATGTAATTCTGTGTGAAGGGTCTATAGAAATCGATGATATTATGATCCTCTAAATGAAGGGCGTAAGTGAAGCCTCTAATTCTTGACTACGCATTGAACCTCTATTTGATAGAGTCCGATTCAATACAGTCGGAGCTTACAAATTGCAATTGAACATGGTTAATATGGCATCGATTCTTTATTTTTGTAAACAATTATCAATTGAAGTTTGCAGCAGTAAGGCGGATAGTTTGAAAGAAGCGTAATCCTGAATTGAACACATCCCAAACTCATTTGAAGTGAGCGGTTTTGAACCAAGAAACGAGCGGTGTCGCATAGTTTGAAGGCTGGTAAGTAGTTTCACTAAAATTAACGTGATAAGGGTCTCTGCTTGACACGTAAGGTAGAGGTGGTAATCCAAAACCACAAATTTCGAAAAGTTTTTGGATGTTAAACCATCGGAGCAAAAAAAATGTGATTTGCGTTCGATCAATGAGGCAAGGGATCCAAGGGCAATCACATTATCAAGTTGCAAGGATGTTAACGCAAGGTAAGTGCGTGTGGGCCCAAGTGTTATTCAAGTTCAAATTTTTATATTGTTTGTGAGGTTAAAGGTGGGCCGAGAAGGTCATTTTTATATGTGTTGGTGTTTTGAGTTCTAACAGAAGTCGAAATTTGAATGATATGTCCACATGGGATATATATGTTGATGTTATCGCTTGGGGGTTAAATCCAAAGAAAATGGTTTTATTATAATGTTTGAATGGAGGACGTAATGTATATTTATATATTATGGTTGAGGTGAGATGATAAAGTCGTATATTTGATGAGGGTGAGCAATTATTGTTACATGCGAAATATAAAAGCTGTGGACCCTTTTTAAGTTGGTTTTTAATCCAAATTTGGGTCTAATGAAAAACCGAAAAGCAAAGTTTCCAGAAAATATTTGTGTGTTGAGATGTGTGGTTTTATAACCATAGGAATTATATTTTAATATTTCAAATCTGAGATGGAAATATAAAAGCTTCCGCAAGTGATATTGAAATCTGGGCTTAAATTTAAACAAAGATTTAAAAGCTTCCGCATTATTATTGTGAAAATGCCAGATTTAACATTATTTGGGGAAAAAATTTGGAATGCAGTTTTACATGCACAAGAGAGTGAAGATTGTGTGTATATAGTAGGGAAGCCTTCTATCACATGTGTGCAGGTGTTCAGACGTGTTGAGCGGAAGGATCGTGATCTGCCGAGCGAGGGACGAGAAGCGTCATCCTTTCTTCAACGACCCCTGCGTAGGATTTGAGGTAGGAAATTTGTTATGATTTTTGTCATTTTGTAACTAGGAACCTGCATCATTGTATGACTTGATTGTTGTTAGAATTGATCTGGGCTAGTAGGGATCACCTATGTCCGCAGAGGGGATTTGCCTCCTCAACAAACTGGCGACTCCACTGGGGAGTCAGTTGGAGTTAGTCTTTTCTCTTTTGGTTGTTTTTGGCTTTTGATTGATTGATTTGCTCTTCTGGTTTGCCTCCTTTCGGTGTCAAACCCCTGTTCAGCCCCCATAAGACCTAGTCCAGTCTCTGTTTTCTCTTTTTTCATTTCTTCTCATAGTAAACTCGATTGGCGCGGTTTACCTCTTGACAGTCGCGCCAACTGGCGCTAGTTTCTAGTTAGGCCCCTGCGCCAATTGCACAGATTACAGCCAAACAGTCGCGCCAACTCTGTTTGGTGTTAGGGTTTTCTTGATTTTGAGCTCTCTGAACTTGATTTCTAGCCCTGGTGTCATTTTAACGAGTGATTGAGTGCCTTGAAGTCTTTGTTGACTGTGTTTGACCCTTGTCCTCTGGTTGTTTGCCCTTTACCATCAGTTTTGCATTCTAGCCCTAGGGTTTCTAGGTGCTATAGTGTGCTGAGCCTCTCGTGGGTGTTTTTGGGTCCTTGTTTTCCCGGTTGACTTCATTTTCGCTTCTTTGCATTCATTTTGCTGGATTTCATTGTATCATTGCATTAGTTGAGTGATTGCTCTCTTTTTCATTTAAGTTTCTTTTTGTCTCATTTCGAGCCTAGATTACATGGTTTGTGTGAGTCTTTTTGAGATTCTTCTTTGATTTGAGGGATTTCTCCATCAATTTGGGTCTTGATTGTGTGTGTTTGCATCAAGTGAACTTGTTTGTTTCAAATCTCTCATTGTCATTTCTTGAATTGGTTTCTTCATTAGTTTTTTCATTCGTTTGGTGCATTTGCTCTTAAACATTGAAAAATACAAAAACAAATATCTTTGCATTTTTTATTAGTTTAGTGAAAATTGAAAGCTTTTCTGCATTATTAGTGTTATATAACTCTAAGAGAAAAGTTTTTAGTTTCATTAGCGTGCATTAGAGACAGTAGTGGATGTTTTTGTGATCATTTTGTTGTTATTTGAAAATCTCTCAACCCTCCCGTAGTTAGCTCTTCATCGAATAAAGTGATGTATTGTGGCACGTAGTGTGAATTTAGAGGATTTTTTGGAGATCCAACATTCGATAGGGCCTGAAATTGAAACATAAATTGAAGATCAACTATAAAATTTATTCAATTAACCTAAGGCAACATTGAAACATTAACGGAATATCTAGAGGTCTAGGCTAGTGATGTGTTCCGGCGTCGTTAAACCTAGTAGCTGTCGTTCACATTTTGGCTTTAGACAGCGCTAGTACGGACTTGTGCTCCCTGTACCATCCGTATATAAAGGGAGACCCCACTAGGTTTCTATCCTTTATCCGTAGGGAGCCGAGTCTACCGCCTTTCACCTGTGATACACCAAACACAGCATTCGGGGAGATTACCTACATGTACGTCAATTCCTTGGTTGATTTCTCTTTCATTTTTTAACCAAGGTGTATATGGAAATTCACAGATATCTGGTACACCCATCTGCCTAGATTACTAGAGCAGTAATTTCGATCTTTTCTGACTCATTAAATTTGAAAAGATCATCAAGCACTTGTCCTTTCATGCTTGTTTCCAAATTGAAAGAGATAGAGTCATCTTTTACTTGTTTCTAGACTCTTAAAACATGAAACAGTAAAATTTTCCAGTTTCAATGTGGTAAAATTAATCACCTACGATCACACGCACTTTAGAGATTGTTTTTCGGCCTGTTGTTGTTTGCCTTGGTTTTTCTCGTGTGTCTTTGTTTTGATATTTTCCTCTTTTCGTTATAGTCACAGTGGCGGAACACTCCGTTTCGTCTACTGGTAGTCCTTAGACAGACGATTCATTAGAGGTCTCTCAGTCCTCTACTGAACATCAACAGCCTATTGTATCCAAGTTTCCTGACGGGGGACCGGTTATATCTGAACTTCCCTTTGGAGGACCAGTTGACTTCAATTGGCCCTTGTCCAATGCTTGGTTTGGATTTGGAGTAGGGGAACACTTCCCTCCTCTTACATCAGGATCACCTTTCTTGGCTGTTTTTATGCCTCCTAGCCCTCGTCGTCTTTTAGAAGGTCTTGCAGTAGGGTCAGATATGGACTCACCCAGTCCTTCTCCTAGTGAGGAAATTTCCACATTTGGTGAAGATTACCAGCTTTTTCCAGAAAACATCCCTGAATCTTCTGTCATGTCTTCACCTGGTCCTTCGCTTCCAGTGGGATATAGGTCCTTAAGTCAGGTCATAGCCACTGTGGCCTCTATGGGAATATCAACTCCATCCACAAGGCCAGTTATTCCTTCGTTAGGGATGTCACCATTGACACCTCTCACGGCATCTCCTTTCGTCACATCAATACCTGTTAGGCCTACTGTCTGCGTAGCTGCGTCTATGCCTGCTATCACTACTTAGTCAATCAGGACCTCGTCAGTCCCTGAAAACGTTTACATAGCTTCTGCTATTTCTGAGAATATTTCTCCTGAGGAGTATCGGTTGTCTTTACAGCCGTCAAGTTCCGAGGTTGGTCAGTCCTCTCAAGATCTCAACCATCCTTACTTTTCCCATTATGGACCGGATGGTACCCCGATTTACGTATTTCCATATCAATATGATGAGCAGGGCAACCCTCTTTGTTTTCCTACTTCTGAGGCTTATCAGTATATTAACGGTTTTATGTCTGCCCAGGCTGGGCAACTTTCTAACCCACAAGGACAACCCTTCCAGGGACAACCTTCGGCCCAGCCAGGTTATCTATACAACCCGCAAGGACAACCCTTACAGGGACAACCTTCGGGCCAACAGGGATTATTGTACGGTTCGCAAGGTCAGTCTTACAACCCTCAAGGTCAACCTCTATAGCCTCACCCTGTGGTCCAACCGGGGCAACCTCAAGGACCCACAGGCCAACCGCAGTATCAACCCGGACTATTTTACAGTCTTGGGGGGGAAATCCATCCTTCTCAACCATTGGTGCAACCTCAACAACCTCAGTTTTCAATTGGTACGAATGTTGCACAACCAAGGCCATCCTATGGTCTTGTCACAGGTCAACCTGGTTATCAAGCACAACTTGGCCCTCTCCCACCATCAGCCAGGTGTCCTTCATCAGCGAGGCCAACCTGTTCAACCAGGACAACCTGTTCAGCCAGGCCAACCTGCTCAGCCGGGGCAGCCTGGTGTCCTTCATCAGCCAGGCCAACCTGTTCAACCAGGACAACCTGTTCAGCCAGGCCAACCTGTTCAACCAGGGAAGCCTGCGCAGCCAGGTCAACCTGTTCAACCAGGACAACCTGCACAACCAGTTAACCTTGCTCAACAGCCGATCTATTCTATGCCACAGCTAAACCCGCCTGTGTGCCCAACGTATCAGGCTCAGCAGGGTCCCACTTACCAGCGGCCCGTTTGACCCCAAGGTGGCTATTACCTTCAAGGTCAGTCTCGACTGGTTTACAACACGCCCCAAGGTTCTGGTTATTACCTTCAATAGCTCGGCTATACTTATACTCCGCAGTCTAATCCATACACTGCTCAAATGGGGCCCACGTATAATCAGGGTCAGTACCTTTGTTATCAACCCCCATACCTTGGTTATCAGCAAACGTATCAACCCAATTATACGGCTTATACCCCCTGTGGTCAGAATCCTCCAGGACAGAACCAATGGGGATAGAGTTATGCTCAACCAGGTTGGAGTACAGGTACAGGTCCTTATCAGGGACCTGGCATGCCTTTTAATCCTCAGTCACCTTTCCTCGCCATGTTGGAATTGCCGGATGTATCTAAATTGACCAATGATTCGATTCTTCATAATCCATATTGGCCTCCGGTTCCAACATAGGTGCCTGGTGACTGTCCTAAGTTTGAGGGTAAATCTGGAGAAGACCCCCAAGCGCATGTCATGAACTACCATTTGTGGTGTTCTTCGAACTCTTGGGTGGATGACTCGATCCATCTACGTCTTTTCCAGCGCACTCTTACCGGCGCTGCTACTAAATGGTACATAGAACTACCCTGCGGTATTTTTCAAGACTTTAATACTTTAGCCATGGCATTCCTGACACATTTCCAGTTACCAGTTCGTTATGAAGTCGGGATGCATCTCCTGACATCTCTAAAACAGGACAAAGCCACTCATATTTCAGATCATATTCATGAGTGGATACCTCGTTGTCGTCTGATCAAGTTCGATATTCCTGATCAACAACTAACTCACTGGTTCACTACCTCCTTTGTCAACAAGATTGCACAAGACATTGCTATGGGGGCATGTGTAACCAAGGAACAAGCCATCGCTCATGCCCAGTACCTTGATTTGGTGTACTCTCAGTCCGGCACGTTATATGATATCTTGACTGATGCCCCGCAGCCAGGGACCTCTAAAGCACCACCTACCCCATCGGTTGATGGTGTTATTGGTTCCGTCTCTTAGACTTCTCGTAAGTCCTCTAATGGGAAGCGGAAGTTGAATTTTTCCAACAATTCTGCTCCCCCTGCCACTCCAGATTCAGGTAATACCGCAAAGGTCAATGTCGTTCAGGCCAATCCTGCAGAAAAGACTTCCAAAGGGAAGAAGAAGGGCAGAGGCAAAGCCAAATCCGATGCCCCGAAACCATAATCCTCCAAACCACGTGCTGATGATGGTTCACAACGAAAACCGAAGTACCCTTGCCTGATCTGTGATGGAGACCACTACACCAAAAATTTTCCCCGACGATCCGAGGTTAGTAAACTTCTTAAAGGCTCTAAGGGAACTCCGACAGTTCTTAAGGAACCTTTTCCATCTTAGCAGACCTAGATGGTCGAGCAGCCCTCACCATTTGCACCATTTGGGTCCCAAGTTTTTATGATGAATGGTGCTGCACCTGTTTCGATTGCCACTCGTTCGAAGGATTATGCTGGATCACGCCAGGTAGCTGGGAAGGAAGTCGTTGATGGCCCGCCTCCCCCACCTGCCTCTGGTCCTTTAGAAATTGAGAAGCCCAGCGCTGAACCCATTGTATGGCCACCTTCCAAAGGTGTTCTTCGAAAGTCTTCCTATAATCTGAACGCCCGTGCTGCTCAACATTACAGCATTGTTGAGGATTTTGCATAGGTGCCCTCCACAATGTTTGCATTGGAAGTGCTTCAAAGTTTCCCATCGCAACGAAAAGCTCTGTTATCTGCAATCCACAGAATTGATCATGCCGATTCTAGTCTTCTCACCTTCGATCTAGAGAATTTTGTCCCCCGAATTCCACATCAAATCGCCCTTGTTATACAAGTCGGTATCAACGGCCTCAACATTCACAGAGACGTTGTAGACGAAGGTGCCTCTACCTGCGTTATGTCATCTGCCTGCTGGAAAGCCATCGACTGTCCAGCCCTCACCTCATCTCCCAATACCCTCGAGGCATTCGATGGTAGGGAATCGAAATTCTTGGGTGTTCTCGTGAGTTTACTGATCACATTACAAGGTAAGACAGTCAACATTGAAGTAGAAGTGGTTGATGCTAAACTCAACTACAATCTTCTACTTGGTCGCAGCTGGACCCAAGCCATGCTATGCGTTCCATCCACCCTCTTTCGACTTTTAAAGTTTCCACATGAGGGCAAGATTATTATAGTCGATTAGTTTTCTTTCTTTACCTCGTCCTCCAAGAACAATGTGCCATACGTGGACCAAATTCCTAATCCCCTCGACAGTGTAGGACCTAGTCTTTTCAAGGGCCCCGTTCTCATGGGTATTTTTCCCATGCCACCACTGAACACCGTTCAAGTCAACATGATCTCTAGGTCGGATGACCCATGGATCATCCCTTCTCCTGAACAGGTGACCTCTTTTGGAGAATCGATGCCTTTGACCCCAGTTTAAATTAATTATTGTGAGATCGTTGTTGCATCGGATCCTCCTCCTGCTGAAAATGCTCCTTTGAGCATGGCTCTTGATGTTTATTCTCAATCCCCTTGGCTCGGCGATGCAGATTCGCCTAATCCTTTGAGAGAAGTCTTTCCATCTGAAGAAGCTATTGTGGAGACGATGTCTCTTGAAGATCTGTTGTGGAGCGATGGACATCATCGTTCCTCGTTCATGCCCGGCCTTGGGGCAATGTCTAATTGTCTTGAGCGCTTTGCATCTCGGGTTCCCTCTCCGCCTCTCCAGATACCAATATTGACTCACGAGGTTCTTTCAGAAGGTAATATGACTAATATTACCCAAACAATTCCTATCGACATCTCCGTTAAACCGGGGGTCATCGAGAACATTCATGTGGGAGTTACTTGTTCTCCCGAAGAGATTCAAGTACACACTAGCCTTTTTTGCGAATTCTAAGATGTTTTCGCATGGTCTTATAAAGAGATGCCTGGGATCGATCCTAGTATAGTCGTGCATGAAATTCCCACCTATTCGAGTGAGAAGCCCGTGCATCAGCATCTGCGGCCATTGCATCCTCGAAAAGCTGCTGTGATAAAAGAAAAAGTTGAGAAACTTCTTAACGCGGGATTCATATATCCAATCCCCCTCACATAATGGGTTTCCAATATTGTCCCTGTAGATAAGAAGCAGGGCACAATTCGATTCTGTGTTGACTATAGAGACATCAATCGCGCTTTACCTAAGGACAACTATCCCACTCGCTTTATAGATCAGATCATCGATGATTGTGCGGGGAGTGAGATTTATTCCCTTATGGACGGCTTCTCGGGTTATAATCAAATTAATATTTTACCTTCCGATCAACATAAGATTGCCTTCATTTGTCCGTGGGGCACATTCGCCTATAAGAAGCTACCGTTCGGCTTGAAAAACGCTGGAGCCACTTTCCAGCGTACCATGTCCTACGCCTTTCATGACATACGTCACATTGTTCAGTCGTATCTGGATGACCTCCCGGCTCATTCAGCTCGGTGTGAAGACCATCCTGAACACCTCCGCCAGATTTTTCTCCATTGCAGACGTTACAACATCAGGCTCAATCTTCACAAATGCATCTTCTACGTTGACTCTGGTCATCTTTTGGGATTCATTGTCTCTAAAGACGGAATTCGCCTAGACCCCCTCAAGGTCGAGGCTATTTTTAATCTCCCATCCCCATCCTCGTTGCATCAACTTCAGAGTCTTCAGGGGAAAGTGAATTTTTTACGTCGCTTTATCCTGAACTATGCAGAAGTGGCTAAAGGGTTTACGTGACCTCTAAAACAATACGTTCCCTTCCATTGGGACAATATTGCTCAGCGATCCTTTGATAAACTTAAGACGTTGCTCGTCAATGCTCCATTAATACGTTCTCCCAACTATCATCGCGACTTTACCCTCTATTTGGCTGCTGCATTTAGCACAATTGCCATGGTTCTGGTATGGGATGACGATGACGGAAATGAACATGTGGTTTACTATATGTCTTGGAATCTCCTCGACACTGAAACACGTTATGCTCACGTCGAGAAGTTGGTGCTTGTCGCGATCTAGGCCGTTCAACAGTTTCGCCATTACATCCTATTGTGCATGGTAACCGTGATTTTTGACTGCAACCCCATGACTTACATCTTGTCTCGACAATTGCTAGGGGGCAAGTACTCCAAATGGATTGTGATCCTTCGGGAGTTCGATTTGGAGTTCACTACTTCTAAATCGACGAAGTCACTGGTTTTTACTAATCTCATCTGCTCTCTCCCTACCGACTTTGTTCCGTCTCAATTCGAGGATCATATCCTGGATGAAACTCTATTTCTAATCATCACTCACGATCCATGGTATGATGAGATCATCGTGTAACTTCAGATATCTACCTTCCGGTCCGAGTTGACGAAGGATGCTCGACGTCGCATTCGGCATCAATCGCAACAATATCGCATTGTCAGAGATACCTTATATCGTGTCGGAGTCGATTTTGTGCTCTGTCAATGTTTGACCTTGGAAGAGGCTGAGAAAGTCTTGAATGACTGTCACAGTGGCGCCTGTGGCGGTCACATGTCTAGTTATGCTACTGCCCAGAATATTCTGCATGTGGGTTACTTCTGGCCGTCTATATTTAAAGACTGTATTGTTGCAGTAAGAAAATTTCATGCGTGCCAAATATTTCAACGCAAGATGCGTGTGCCACCCCTACCTTTACATCCTGTCATTACCGTAGGCCCTTTTTCCAAATAGGGCATTGATTTTAAGACATGTAACCCTCACTCGGCTGGGGGGCATGCTTATATCATCGTTGTCGTGGACTACTTCACCAAGTGGGCCGAGGCGATGCCTACATTAGCTGCCGACGGTAAGACAACCGCTCAATTCATTTTCAACCATGTGATCATGTGTTTCGGCATTCCTCAAGCCATCGTCACTGATCATGGCACTCATTTTCGAGATTACATGAT
Organism: Pinus albicaulis; assembly: GCA_034641835.2. Lineage (NCBI taxonomy): Eukaryota > Viridiplantae > Streptophyta > Pinopsida > Pinales > Pinaceae > Pinus > Pinus albicaulis. Next base: position 486,834,525 of record CM076576.1, read on the forward strand.
GGCAGAGCTGACATCGAAGTTGGGCTTGCATCATGACAGCTCAACGCCATACTACCCCTAGGAAAATGGCCAGGTTGAGGCCGTGAAAAAAGTGCTTGTCACGATGCTTCAACGAACAATTGGTATACATAAATCCAACTGGAATATCCAATTGTTCTCAGCTCTTTGGGCCTACCGAACGTCAGTAAAGAGCACAACTGGATTCACACCTTTCCAGTTGGTGTATGGTCTGGAAGCTACTCTTCCGGTTGAATGTGATATCCCTTCTCTGAAGTTGGCTGTGGAATTACTGCCTGAAACTTCCCCGAAGGAAGAACGTCTTCTATATCTGGAAAGAATGGATGAAACTTGCCACTTGGTTGCTTTGGTTATCAAGGCATAGAAAAAATGGGTTAAAGCTCATTTCGATCAAACGGTTTCTCCACGTTCTTTTATAGAAGGGGACCTTGTCAAGGTCTTATATGATAAAGAACATGATAAGCTCGGGGCAGGAAAATTCCAACCAATGTGGCATGGGCCCTATATCGTTAAACAAGTATTGAAAAATGGGGCCTATGAGCTAATCGATTATGAAGGTATTCCTTTGGCGTAGCCTAGAAATGGGTTGTACCTGAAGAAGTACTACGCTTGAATTATTCTTGTGTGGTGTGTGCACATAAGTGAGTGATTTCATTTTTGTGCATGTGTGGCGTGGTGTGCTTTGTAAGCGTCTTTCTGCTGATCGATTCTTCCTGATTGTGCAGATGTCTATTACTCCTTTTGTCAATTTCGCGGATGGTGCCTCCCGCAGTACCAGGAATCTATCCTCGGCAGTCTGGGTAATCTACAATCCTGCTGGTGAGTTAGTTAATTTACAAGGTGTTTGTCTAGGGCCTGCTTCAAATAATGTTGCGGAATATAGTGCCATTTTGGAACTATTGAACGAGGCCGTTAACCTCGGTATTCTTGCATTACTTGTATATCTTGACTCATAGCTTGTAGTGTTATAGCTCAATGGTCATTATTCAGTTAGGAACCCATCCATTTTAAGACTTTATCTACGTATTCGTTTGCTGGAAAGAAATTTTGATTACATCACATATCAGCATATACCCAGACGAATGAATGTGTTAATAGATGCAGTAGCTAACATGGTATTAGATAGACATTTACGCAACTTGTAAAAAACATCATCATATCTGAAAAGATATATATATATATATATATATATATATATATATATATATATATATATATATATATATATATATATATATATATATACATACATACACATATACATATATGTATATATATACATATATCTATATATATATATATACATACATACACATATACATATATGTATATATATACATATATCTATATATATATATATATACATATATATATATACATACATACACATATACATATATATATATATATACATATATCTATATATATATATATATATATATACATATATATATATATATATATATACATATATATATATACATATATATGTATATATACATATATATATATATATATGTCAAAATGTTTGCAGTTTGTGTGCATCACATAAAATCCAAAAATATACATGTCTGTTTTAATAATATCTGGAGACAACATGTCTCTCAAAAATATGCATATGAAAAGCCTAGGCGAATAATCAGCATGGTGCTCATGGTAGCATGTTACTGCCCGCACCAATTTCCTCAGTAAGAGATGAAGGCGACTAGGCACCCCTACGGTGTGCCTCTGATAAGCCATAGGGACATCTTCTAGACGAGCATAATCAGGAATCCCACGAGCGATTCCCTCTAAGTTCTGAACCAGCTCATTCCCCTCGCCCCCCTCACCTTGAGGGTCATAGGCGAGAGGGGTCCTTCGCGCGATCGACGACATCCCGGCGGGCCTCTCTGGGCCAACATCTGCATACATATAGGATCGATTGTTAGAGCATGCATGTATACCAAAAAAAAACGTAAAATTCATAAAAAAGTCTTACCCAGCTCCTCATCCCAGTCCTCTCCTTCCGGGAGTGGAAGGTCTGGGTCTCCTGTGAAATCAGTACCAGCATAGGGCCAGCCCTCTACGACAATCAATTGTCGCTGAAGCCATCCGAAGAACTCGGGCCGCCATGACATTTGCTGGCCCCCTCCTGCTCTGGGCATTAATTCTGTCTATCGAGCCATCCGTGGCTCTCTCAAAGATGGATCTGCGACTATTGCCCCCTGGCCCTGGAAGATAGGTAGCCATTCGAGGATAAACGATACCAAGATTGACCCATACCCAAACTGCTTCAGTTTGGCCTTTTTACATTTAGTCAATTACAGTTTGATATTCATGGTTACGGCTGTAGCCCAATCAAATAATGTCGGGTTCATACATTCGGCAGCCAGGAGGAGCTGTGTTTTGGTAGCCTCGTGTGGTGCCTGCGACCTTGCGGCCCACGTAATGGTATGGAGCACCACTCTGAGTGCCAGATCGGGAACAGTGTGAATGTCCAATTTATCACTACCTAATCCTGTTTGTGCCCTTGGGCACACTCTTTCCATAACCATTGACATATTTTCACCAGAAGGCCTAGTGCCTGTCATAATCGGAACTGGACCTCTGCGAGATAATCTAGTGATGAAGTAAACATCGGACACTTCGAGTTCCAACACTTGACCTAGAAGCTTAAAATTATCCTCATTCTCATCCCAGATACTGATCAAGTATTGTAACAATTCAAGTTGTGCCCTGAGACATGGTGTTAAGAAGAATTTCTTTAAACCGCAATCCCAGAGAGCATTCATGCATTGCTCATTCCCCATTGCCATTTCTCCCTCTTCACTGTGCTCCCTTTATTTCCATTCGATCACCATTGTGGCTTTATACCTGCATCAAAATGGTCATAAGCACATCATAAGTTCCCTTGGGCATTCAAAAATCCATTTGATTGGTTCAATTTTTATAAAATTTGAGCGGAAAATGAGGCTGCGTGGTTGGCGTGACTGTTTTGTTGGCAGTCGTGCCAGCTGGTGCAACCCCTTTGCAAAAAGAGACTGGTTGGCGCAGGTCCGTGCCCCATACCTGCGCCAACCGTGGAAGCCATAAATTTGCAAATCCTCCCCTCAAGGATCCCAAATCACGATGGAAAAAGCACCTCTTACCTGGAAAAGATGGGATCTAAAATGATGCACTGGATCGTCCACAATCGTCACCGCAAGGTCGCAAGGAAAAACTCACCATCGCTCTGCACAAAAGGTAAAAAGTAAAAATTAAATATGTTTTTACTATTTTGGTCATATTTATAACTTTTCAAAATAAAATTAGGTTTTGGAGCTTATTTTTCTGATATTTGATCATATTTTGTCGAAAAATGGGTTTTACGCTTGCTTTTTGTGCAGAAATAGGTTTTCACGCGACTGGGACGACGATACGAGTTGTAGTTTATACTTTTTCGGACTCAGTAAAAACACGAAAAATTCACTACTGGAGTCATATTTCAGCTCTTTTCTGACTCTCTAAACATGAAAAGATTATCGAGTCGCTTGTCGTTTTGATCTCATTAAATTGGCTGCGAAACAACATCTACCTAGTATACATTTACCCCTTTTTTGGGTTGGGATGGATTATTTACGAAAAAGGAATACCCTAGACTATCGCGACTAGGAGGTTTTCTCAGACATAGTTTTCTACGTTTTCAGATCTGAGGAACTATCTACGAAAAAGGACTGTTGGAGTTTACTTTTCTGCTGTCTTTTCAAACTCTCTAAAAATGAAAAGACACCGAGTTCTTCCTTTATCAGACTCGTTAAAACTTGATGACATCAGACTTCGTCGTAATGACGATACTTAAGTTCCTCCTTCCTAGGGCTCGTTAAATGTACTAGGTTGGATTTTTCTGAAGGACAAACTTATATCGCAAGCATATGCTATCCCCTTCAAGATTGTTTTCAAAAATAATTGGGGTACTCACTAGACATGGTGGGGAAAAATGGAACCAGTATCACCGTCGTGTCAGTAGTATGTCACTCTTGAACATGCCACTTGTTTGCATTCATGTCGGGTTGGGGACATCTCATTCTCTACTTGCCTCCACGGGTTTGGGTAATCTCTTTTGACCGCTCATCTGCTCTTTGCCACGTCATCAGGACCTCAGATCCTTTGATGTCAAATATTGCCAAATCCAGTATCGTGCTACCGATATGTTCAAGAGAAGTTAGCCTCTGCAGGTTTCAACCTCCCTTTGATTCTCCACTGATCTTGATTCACAAATATCATGTTCCTCTATCTCGCGTCGATGATGTGGGAAACATTATGTCCCACCTTCGATCAAGGTCACTTCCTTTCTACTTCAGCTCATTATCGAGGAAGTTGATCTAGAGACTCCCTTCTGGTACCTTGTAGCTTGCATGCCTCAATGGCAGGTTCTTCGCATTCGACGCAAGGTTTTCATCATTGGCCTTCGATTGAATGATTCTGCGGGTGTTCGACGCCAGCTTACTGTTCACATTCCATGGATTTTACCTATAGTACCTTGAGGGCCATCCTCATTACTGGTGGTACCTCTCGCGTCTGTTAACGGATTTCATTATCGGCTGGTAATCAGACAATGTTCTTGCATGTTCGACTTCAGCTCACTCATTCACATGCTGGGACTTGTACTCTGTTCGGGTTGAGATGGAGCGCAAGACACTGGATTTTGTCTGATGAAATCTAAGCTACGGATTCTTTGTGGATTATCATGATTAGTTACACGACTCATTTGATTGGATGGCTGCGACCATACCTGAGTCTACTTGTTGGTCCTTTTTACAAGATGGTTTCGTCCATACCTTGGATCCCGATTATTGTACACTCTATTATGGATGGTTGCGCCCATACCACATATCATGTATCAGAGATATCAGTTGTACTTATATGCAGGTATTCTGACGACAGTGTTTTCAGTTGGGCACATTCTCATAAAGCATTTCACCCCTCCCTCTCTCTCGGGCCTCATGCTTTAGGGGGCATCTATTACACAATATTTTGTCACCATCTCTGCAATCCCTCATCCCACACATTGGAGGGATATTCCCATGACCCGTGAGTAGTGACATGACCTGAAACCACTTTCATGGCATCCCCTTTCATAAGGACAAGAATTCCCCTGAAGAAAGCTTCCTCTGAAAAACCCTAAAAACAAATATTTTTTCCATGGTGCGACTAGCCAGTTCAGCTCTCGCGCCAATGGGGAAAATACACCATAGAGGGCGTGCCAGCTGGCGCTCTGTCCCTGTGTCTCACTCGCGCCAAGCTTAATAAGGGATGTTTTTTAAAAATAAATGGCGGAAGTTTGATTCCAACAAACTCCTGAACGAGTCACCAAAAGGAGTTGGGTGGTTTGGCTCTGGATCTCCATGTATAAGAGGTGGTTTTCCACCTATCATGGAAGCTTCCTTAGAGATAGGGCCTATCCCATGATTATAGGGATCCCAACTCCCCTTCCTCCATCTATAAAAGCTTGCCTTCTCCCCTAGCAAGCGAGCTGAACTTGTAGGAAGGAAACTATAGCCAGATAGCTATTGAGAGCCAAGTTGAAGAGAGAGAGTTTTGTCTAGTTTCCAGATAGGCTTTGTTGAGACATGCTCCGCTGCCAGCTCCGCCGAAGGAAGATCAAGCATCAGAGCTTTGGGTTGTAATATTTCCTTTTTTATCTTAATATAAACGACTTTGATTATGGTTCCATTCATGCGTCTATTTCTTATGCAATGAATTACATCCTCTCTGACTGATGTATGGTTATATGTTTTAGATTTTACATTGTATTTCATTGTTTCCTTACATGTGTGTAGGTGTTCAGACGTGTCGAACGGAAGGATCGTGATCTGCCGAGCGAGGGACGGGAAGCGTCATCCTTTCTTCAATGACCCCTACATAGGATTTGAGGTAGGCAATTTGTTATGATTTTTGTCATTTTGTAACTAGGAGCCTGCGTCACTGCGTGACTTGATTGTTGCTAGACCCGATCTGGGCTAGTAGGAATCACCTCTGTCCGCAGAGGGGATTTACCTCCTCAACACCAACCATCCATAAAAATACCAAGAAATATGCTTCTCTTGCTGTAGTGTATCCTAGAAGTGTTGTTTCCCTAGTGCTTCTCTCCTGGGGTAGTCAACACCCAAAACATAGGAATGTCTCCCTAAGAGAACTGTGGCACCTTTCAACAGTCCACTCTAGGGATGCGGGAGCCTATTGGGAGGACTTTCCACCCTCCAAATCTGCTCCAAATCCATTCAAAAAAATTTATTGGGCTCTATTTTTCACCCATACACAACAATATCAGCCCCCTATTGAAGATATCGAACCCTAAAACAGACCTCTTCCTCCTTTCTAACTTGGCTTCCTAGCTATGTCTTATTTCAGAGCTTAGCGAGTTGTCTTCTTAGGTATGTATTGCACCAAGATGGATGCTAAAATGACTCCAAGTTACCTCATATTTATAGCCTTCAATGCCTCCACAAATTCATTTGAAGAGACCCTTCTATTTGCACCATTTCACATCAAGCCTACTTAACTTGGCAACTAATAATTACATAGTCAACTTCAAAAATTCATTTCTCTCTAATGATAACTCAGATTCAGATGATTCTCAATGTGTTCGAATCGTATCACCAAGAACTATAATCCCCATCCATCATATGTCATATATTCATCTTGGTTTTGGCCCAAATCACGATGGGTGCAAAACCCATCACTTGGGTTCCAAGCCCACAAGCTTCCCTTGTGTTGCTTTTCCCTCCAAACCCTAAACCCTCGGGCTTGGAGTACCTCCCATGCTACACAAATCAACATTGGGGAAATTCATCCCTCATCTTCAGGCCAACATAAATGGATTTTAACAGCTACAAATTATTTTACGAAGTGGATAGAAGTGACACCAACTAGGAAGGAAACATATACATACATCATTCAGTTCCTCAAAGGTAACATTCTCTCAAGATTTGGTTGTCATTTTAGAATAATCACAGACAATGTTGTTTCCTTTAACTCTAAAAAAATGGGTGAATTTTGTCACAAATACCATATTGTATTCAGTCACTCAACTACATATTACCCACAAGGTAATGGTTTAACTGGGTCCTCTAATAATATCCTGGTGAATATCATAAAGAAATTGTTGCAGGTTAACAACAAAAAATGGTACAAGAATTTAATCTATGACTTGTGGGTTGATCGGGTAAATACTAAAAAATCAATCGGTATGTCTCCTTTCCAACTAGTGTATGGAACGAATGTTGTTTTCCCTTCTTCCATGGGAATTTCAGCCATGAAACTGTTGTAGGAAGAGGATACAGAACCAAATTACATGCAAAGGAGGATAAACCATATGATTTAGTTGCAGCAAACAAGAGAGGAGGTGTACAACAACACTTAGGAAATTTAGGACAAGATAATAAAGGTCTTTGTTCGAAGGGAAAAAGTTGAGGACTTTCAGGATGGTGACTTGGTTTTAAAGTGGGATGATAGAAATGAAGACATAGGTAAGCATGGTAAATTTGAAAATGTTTGTAAGGGACCTTTCAAGGTTGCATCATTTCATAGGAAAAATGCATACTTGTTAAAGGATTTAACAGGAGAGTTTCTTGTTGGGGGGCCTGTGAATGGAAGGTTCCTCAAAAATTATTTTACTTGAAATCAGTTGAATTTGATAATTCATTGTATATAGCCATTTAATTTTAAGTACTGCAAGTGTGGTCAGCTTTCATTAGAATTTGAAACCTAAAGAGAAGGCCCTGAGATTTTTGTGGCACACTGCCATTTACATAATGTAATCAGTCAATTTGGATTCAAGCTAAGGATTCAATAATCCCAATGGTTAGGCATATGGTCTATGGTGTTCTTCGCACCTCGCATAGAGGATTCCATCCCCATTGGAACCAATGTTAGTTTCCTATATTCATAGTAGTCAGAAAACATATTTTATCTTTCAAATTTATTTGGAAAATGTATCAAGGCTTGCTATGAACTTGTAGATATCAATTTATGAGTCTTATTTTAGAATAAAATTTTCATTATTGAATGCAATTATGTTAGTGTGTGTGAAGTTCATGAAAATGGTCATTTATATTCTAAGAGACCAAGTTAAGTGAGTTTAGGGTCATGTTTCAACAAAACATCATGAGTGAGTTCATGTTGTCATGTCTTATCATCAATGGCACAAATTTTGTTAGAAAATTATATATTACAGAGCAATGCAACACATAAAATATTCGGAAACACAAACACAGAAAACATATAAAACAAGAGAGACACAGATATGTGTGGTTCACCAAATTTGGGCTACGTCCACCCCGAACAGCCAGTCCTTCCTTTATATTAGCAAAATGAATAGACACAACCTACAACAGATCTGCTGTAATATCTTTTGTTCTCTCTCACAGTCTCCCTATCTGTTTCTCACTCTAAGAATGCACATACAATACGGAGCTGCAGTAAAATAACCTCATACAAAACGAGGGGTTACCTTCTAGGGAAAAAAACCCTAAATTAAACATAACTTCTACCATAAGATCATCTGTCTAATGAATGGCCCATATTGACTAGAAATTACAATACTTTTAAAAGGAAATTTTATATATGTTTTTAGCTTCGGGGGCGCTGCCCCCGAAACTCCCCTCTAGGGGGGGGCTCCATAAAGTCACAACCCCCCCCCCCCCTTGGAACCCCCAGGCAGTTTTCAATTACAAGCGGCGTTGCTACCCCGTTAAGAATAGGGATCCAATGCTGTGATACAAAATAAAGAAGATAATCATGCTCCACACCCAAAAATCTCCCACTTGGAGACTGACTGTAGCAACTCCTATGCTGCTTCATTTGTTGGAAAATAAATCCACTTTGGACCTGGATGTTTCTCATCTTCATCATCATTCTTGAAGACTAATTTAAACTGAGCATAATATCAGTTTCTCCCTATTTACAACTTTTATTAGCATATCTGTAGGATTCTGGCTAGTGTGTATATTTTCCAGCTTCAACTATCCATCTTCCAACAATGGCCGTATGAAATGGTACTTGAGTTGTATGTGTTTAGTCCTGGAATGAAATGTTGAGTTCTTTGTAAGGTGAATGGCACTTTGGCTGCCACTATATAACATGCCCATCTCATGCTTCTTACCTAATTCATCCATAAACCTTTGTAACCAAATCATTTCTTTACTAGTCTATGTAGCAGCAACATACTCTGCTTTTGTTGTTGAAAGTGCAACAACACTTTGGATTTTGAAACCTAATTGACAGTTGTTCCACCTATAGTAAATACATACCTTGTACTGCTCCTCATGTTATCTCTATCACTTGCCATATCTGCATCAACATATCCCTGTAGAGAAATGTTTGAACCGCCAAAACATAATGCTTGATTTGTGGTACCTCTAAAATATCTGAGAATCCATTTCACTACCCTCCAATGTCCTTTTCCTGGATTGTTCATGTACCTGCTTACAACACCCACTGCATGTGCAATATCAGGCCTTGTGAAGACCATTTCATACATTAAGCATCCAATTGCTGATGCATACAGAACTTTAGACATATAATCCATTTCTTCTTGGGCCTTGGGGCACATCTCCTTAATAAGTTTGAAATGGCTAGCAAAAGGTGTACTAAATGGTTTTTCATTCTTCATATTAAATCTTTTCAACACTATTGTGAAACCAACTCCAAAAATAGAAGAAAAGAGATATCAACGCCTTAGAAATAAGCCACTTCGAGGGGGCAAACTCCAATACATTACATGAATGAAAAATTCTTGGATGATACAAATGACCAGAACCTCCTTATATATATAGGAGTCCATGGGGCCATAATATAATCCTAGTGGGGCCATAATGTAATCCTAGCGGACCTAACAATAATAATGTAGGGGAACAATAATAAAAATATGGGGGTTACAGGGGTACAACCATAACAATAAGGGGGGCTACACTAACATAATAAGGGACAAAACTATTAATATAGGGACTTAACATGCCCCTCTCCTTCACACAAGTGTTGTCCTCAACACTTGATTATTTATTGATGCTTCTGTATAAAATTCTCATCCTCCCATGTGGAATCTTCTACAGGAAAGTTCTTCCACTTGCTAAGATGCTTTGAAATGGATCGTACTTGTCGAGTTCTTGTTTCTGTGACTGCTTCAGAACTTCTTTCGATGTGATGTTGATCTTCCTGTTGTTTCATTAGATTCTGCACCAAAGTTAATTTATCCTTTGAGAGTTGGAGAACTTGTTGTTGATGCTCAATGTGGTATTCCACTAATTTACCATCCATATTAGCTATTATTTGATCCTTCAAACCATCCATCTTAGCCTCCATTTTTTATTTTAAACCATCTATGTCATCTTCGGTTGCTCTTCGTAAGATCGAAATTTGTTGCACTTGGTACCATAATTTTGATATCTCATACTGCAATTCTTCCTCTTCATGCATCATAGTATAGATTTTTGAGGGATTAATGGGTAGGGAATTATTTTTTGGAGGCATTATAGAACCCAATACTGATAAAATCTATAAAATATGCCCTTGGAATCACTTCAAACTGCTTTTTCAAACAAATACACACCTTTTTATTGCTTTTGAGGAGCTCGATATTGAAACTGAATTATTTCTGTGATTTCAGATCTTCAATATCTGAAATTTGGCACTAAGGTAGCTCTCTGAATTCTCTTTCAAATGCCATAGGTCTGACCTGATTTGGATTCTTTAAGACAAAGTTGTGCTCAATCTCCTACAATGACCTAATTATGGACTAGTTCAGTAGAGCGAACTTGTACAACTTGCCACATGTCATTTTTTCCTCCTTCAACTTGGAAATTGATATACAGGAAACTACAGTTCATGTACTTGTGGCCACTTTTTACAACATTCCAATCCGATGCTCAAAGAGATAGTTATGAATATTTTCCCACAATAACCTCTTTGAGATGAAATTCGGGAGCTTGAAAAAGACCTACATTCCACAGATCATATATCCGAAAATACTGTGCACCAAGCTCTGAAATTGTGCGATGATGTTCCTTGGGAGTTCGGCTTCGCTCTCTACAAATTTAAGCTTCTGAAACTTCGTAGAAAAAAAGTTATAGTGTAAATCCCGCGATGACCTGTTTAGGTTAAATTCAGGAGCCTGCAACAATCCCTAACTTCCATAGATCATATCTCCGAAAATATTGTAAACCAAGCTCTGAAATGTTGCGACGATGTTCCTCAGGATTTTTTCTTCGCACTCTAAAAATTTCAGCTTCTGAACCTTCATAGAAAAAAAGTTATAGAAAAAATTCCATGATGGTCAATTTGGAGCAGTGAAAACCCTAGAATCCAAACCTCTGATACCAAATGTTGTGAAACCATCTCCAAAAATAGAAGAACAGAGATATCAATGCCTTAGAAATAAGCCACTTCAAGGGGGAAACCTCCAATACATTACATGAATTAACAATTCTTGGATGATACAAATGAGCAAAACCTCCTTCTATATATAGGAGTCCATGGGGCCACAATATAATCCTAGTGGGGCCATAATGTAATCCTAGCCGACCTAACAATAATAATGTAAGGGCACAATAATAACAATATGGGGGTTACAAGGGTACAACCATAACAATAAGGGGGGCTACACTAACATAATAAGGGACAAAACTATTAATATAGGGACTTAACAAACACCTTTTGTATGTACTCATTCTGAGACATTGTTAATTTGTGATTTTTCCTCTTCTGATACCAAGGATTTGTTTTGCAGCTCCCAAATCCTTCATTGCAAATGAATTTGCCAATTTTATTTTGAGCACATTTATTTCCTACATGTTAGACCCTGCAAAAAGCATGTCATCTACATACAATAACATATAATATAGTTGCCATCAATTTTTTCTTCTTCAAATAAACACAAAGATCAAAGTGACATATAGTATAACCTTGTTCAGACATAAACCTGTCAAATTTTAGATACCACTGCCTTAAAGCTTGTTTTAAGCCATACAAGCTCTTCTTTAACCTGCGCACTAATTTTTCCTTCCCTTTGACCTCATATGCTTGTGGTTGATGCATATAGATCTCTTCCTTCAAATCTCCATGGAGAAATGTTGTCTTTACATCTAACTGTTCAAGATGCAAATATTCTGCTGCTACAAGACTTAAAATAGTTCTGATTGAAGTCATCTTGAAAACATGAGAAAATATTTCATCAAAATCAATACCTTTCTTCTGTGCAAACCCCTTCACCACAAGTCTATCTTTGTAACTCTGTTTTCCTCCATCTTCTTCCTTTAGCCTGTAAACCCATTTATTCTGCAATGTTGTTTTACCTATAGGCAACCTGATTAAGTCCCAAGTATGGTTATGTATTAAGAAGTCCATCTCTTCTTTCATGGCTAGCTTGCACTTCTTCCTGGTTTCAACCTGCATTACTTCTTCATAACATTTAGGTTCACCAGAATCAGTCAATAATAAATAATATAATGAAGGAGAGTATCGTTCAGGGGGTCTACTTATCCTGGTAGATATTTTGACACCACTTTTAGGTGTTTGAGGTGCCTGTTGCTGTTGTGGTGGTCGTTGTTCTTGTGGTTGTTGACAATTATTATTTTCAGGCACCTTTACTTTTTCTTTGATCTCATCAAGAATGATGTATTCTTGGTTTTCTTTTCCTGCAACCGATTCTTATACAAGACATTTTCATTGAATATTACATCTCTGCTCCTAATGATTTTATGATTTTCATAATCATATAAGTGATAACCAAAATCATTAACAACATATCCAATAAAGGTAAATTTCTTTGATTTTGCCTCAAGCTTTGTTATATTTTCTTTATTAATATGGACAAAGTCCTCACAAACAAAAGGCTTTAAAAAAGAGTAGTTTACCTTTTTACCCTTCCATGCCTCCTCTGGAATACCACCATCCAAGGAACTTGAAGGCCCTCTGTTTATTAGATAAACAACAGTATCTATAGCATCTGCCCAAAAGTGTAAAGGAAATCCTACATGCAATCTCATGCACCTTATATGCTCCATGATTGTTCTATTCATCCTTTCTGACACATCATTTTCTTGTGGTGTTCTTAGAACTGCCTTCTGTTTGCGAATTCCATGCTCTAAACAATACCTATCAAAATATTTGCTGCAATATTCACCTCCATTGTTTGACCTCAGAGACTTCAACTTCTTTCTTTTCTCAATCTCAACCAAAGCTTTCCATTTCTTGAAAGTATCAAATACATCAGATTTATTCTGAATACAATAAATCCTAGTTTTTCTAGTTGCATCATTAATAAAAGTAACATAATAACGAGAGCCACTAATATATGATACCTAAGCAGGTCCCCATACATCTATGTGCACAAGCTCTAATTTTTCTCTCTTCTTTTATTTCCCAACTCTAAGAAATTTGACTCTCTTCTATTTTCCATAAATAAAATTCTCACAGAAATCCAAATCAATATTCTTCAAACCTGACAACAAATTTCTTGAGTGAAGAACCTTCATCCCCTTCTCACTCATGTGTCTGAGCCTATGATTCCATAATTCTGCATCTTCTCCTTTGGAAGTTAAAGCATTAACAAAGTTAGAAATACTATTGCATAAATACAATGTACCAACCTTTTCTCCTTTTTCTATTACCAGGGCTCCTTTTGTCACCTTCCAAGTTTTATCTGTGAAGATTGTCACACAACCTTCACCACCCAACTGCCCTATTGAAATTATATTTTTCTTTAGATAAGGAACATGCCTTACCTCATTTAATAACCATTGGTTTCCATTCTGCTGTTTTACAAGAACTTTACCCATTCCAAAAATTTTACAGGGTTTATCATCACCCAAACGAACTTGTCCAAAATCTCCCTGAACATAGTCATGAAAATATTTCTTATCAGGTGTGGCATGGAATGAGACTCCTGAATCTACCACCCAGGAATCAGTAACATTTTCTAAATAAAGAATCAAAGAATCTTGTAACACATCACCTGTCACATTTTCTTCATGATTGTTTTCTTGTTGTGCATCTCCTTCTTTTCCCTTCCAAGATCTACAATATTTCTTCAGATGTCCTTTCTTTCTGCATTTCCAACACACTATCCCCGATCTAGACTTGGATCTTCCTTTCCTTGATTTACTGCGATATCCTAAGCTCTTTCCTCTTTATTTTTCTTCCCCTAGTCCTTGCACTCAAAGAATTACCCGATGTCTCACCAGAGATTTTCCGTCACATTTCCTCGCGAAGGATAGCACCGACAACACCATAAAAATTTAAAGTACTAGCTCCAGAGATAGAGTTATTAATGGCCACAAATAAGCCATTGCAACTTTATGAAATGAGCAAAAAAATAATAGAGCCCTAAATTCATCGTCAAATTTTACCCCTACAGAACTTAACTGATTAGTAACCATATTAAACTCATTTAAATGGTTAGCAATAGATCCACCTTCCGACATCTCCATATTAAATAAACGTTTCATAAGAAATACCTTGTTTGAGGCCGATGGTTTTTCATATAGTTTCGCCAATGCCTTAATAAAACTCTCTGTTGTTTTTTCCTTCGAAATATTGAAGGCTACTGACGCTGTGAGGAACAACCGTACCATTCCAAGTGCCTTTATATCGAGAATCTCCCATTCCGCGTCTGTCATAGTCACCGAATTCTTTGTTTTTACACTCAATGGTAGGTACAGATCTTTCTGGTATAGATAATCTTCCATTTGCATCTTCCACAGTGGGAATTTTTGGCCGTTCTCGACCCTAAACTTACCATCTTCCGCCATTTCTCCCACTCAAACCAGGAACCCTTCTTTCCTGCAAGTTTATAAGCCAAATAGACCTTCAGCTCCGATACCATTTGTTAGAAAATTATATATTACAGAGCAATGCAACACATAAAATATTCAGAAACACAAACACAGAAAACATATAAAACAAGAGAGACACAGATATACGTGGTTCACCCAAATTGGGCTACATCCACCCTGAACAACCAGTCCTTCCTTTATATTATCCAACAAAATGAAGAGACACAACCTACAACAGATCTGTTGTAATATCCTTTGTTCTCTCTCACAGTCTCCCTATCTGTTTCTTTCTCTGAGAATGCACATACAATACACATCCGTAATACAATGCCCTCATACAAAACGAGAGGTTCTCTTCTAGGGAAAAAAAACCATAAATTAAATATAACTTCTACCATTAGATCATCCGCCTAATGAATGGCCCAGATTGACTAAAAATTACAATACTTTTACAAGGTAATTTTACATCTGTTTTTAGCTTCACGGGCATTGCCCCCAAAACCCCCTGCCAAGGGGGGCTCCATAAAGTCACAACCGTGTTAAGAACAGGGGTTAAACGCTGTGATACAAAATAAAGAAGATAATCAAGCTCCACACCCAACAAATTTTTAGGGTCAATTAGAATTTTGAATCACAACCAACCATGAAATCACTTTGGTACAACAATTTGGATGATAGCGTTGTGCTTTTGACAAGTGCTGTGTTTTTATGTTTGAGCATCAAAATTGTAACCACCACCCTTTAAATGTAGATTTAGCCACCTTGGGAGTTCAAGTGATTGGTTAACCTTCAAGAAATACCATAGATCCTTCATTTTTTCCATTAAAATATTGTTGAACAGTGATTAGATTTCACTACACAAAGGAGGCAGGGAAGGCACAGGCACTGCGTTTTTTCAAACTGGTGGTCAAGTTTTGTATCTAGGTGTAAATTATTTGTTTTAATAAATCCTTTGTTTTTCATGTCGATTGAAATTACTACCGTGTTCTTAGGAAATGCATTGAAACCCTGCAAAATTCTAACTTTTTATTTTGTTGTTTTTCCTAGAAAATTCACTGCACTTTTCCTTTGCAATACATTTTCATGTTCTTACCCTCACCAAACACCCACATTTTGTTTACACCTTGATATTATAGCCTGAAGCATCATTCAAGTGATTTGAAACTTCATACCCGGTCGTTGGTTTCCTCAAAGGTCAAGAAGAATTTTTCCCCATGCATTATGCCTGTGTTTCTAATTCTCCCACTCTAACCAAGCAAACACTAGCTTCTTTTTTGAGTTTGGGAGGTGATGTTTGTTGTCCATGTTTGATTTTCATGTTGAATTATCATAAAAATATAATATAAGTTTATTTTCATCACTACCATCCTATTTTATGCACTAAATAAGCCTACATTCATATTGCATTCAAGAAACCCTAGATCATATCTTTGTTTTGAAAATCATGCCAACCCTAGATATAAAGAAACATAAGGGAGGATTCATTGTGAGATTTGAACCCCAAGGCCTCACCTTGATCAATTCAGACCCAACAATAAGAGTTGCCTTTGAAAAAGTTGGAAGCATAATATTCTGTGAAAAAATTAGGGATACAATGTACAAATCACTGAGGAATTTGTTATGAATTTTACTGGGTTGGAGGTTCAAATTGGAGAGCTCACTTTTCCAGTTTCAAATGTCACCATCTCTACTGCAATGTAGATTCCTATTTAGGGAGAGTAGTGGTTCAAGGGAATGCCTCTTGAAATTTCCAATTATAAATATTTCTTGAAGCCTAAGTACATAGATAAAGGGTATCTAACCATTGTCCCCAAGTAATATTTACTTGAGCCATACATCAATCTTGTACAATCAATCTAGAGATACTTTATCTATGAGGGTAGGTTTGGGAGTATCTATCGATACCATTTTAAACTTTTGATGCACTTCATAGGGAAGATCCCATTTAATTTTTTCTTCTATATGTTCATAAGTCTTAGCAAGATGGTAGAAAAAGTGCATGGAAAATAGATCCAAGTGGAACCTAGTTTCTTCCACTTCTCTTTAACCAAATTGCTGGTGTTGGAGGAACTGAATAAGAGGAATCAAACATGGAAATATTTTCTAGACTCGTCAAAGTTGAAATTTTACCTACCAACTAGATCTTGCATCAATAAGTACACGCCCTCATCAATGGAAAGATACATACAATCACCAAATGAAAGTTTTGTGAAAAGGCCCTCAGTTGCAGTTCATTCATCAGAAAAGAAGAAGGGTAAGAAGTTTCATTTTGCTCCTGAAGTAGTGAATGTTCCCAAGAATCCCTTCACTAGATCTACTGCAAATAATCTATCCTTAGAACAAACATTTGAGTAACCATATGAGGCTTTGGAGACTATACCAGAAGATGATGTTCCTGATGATAAAGACAAAGAGATCACACAATTACAAGAGCAACTAAAGAAGGCACACATGGTTATTGAAAAGTTATAGCATGACATTGGGGAATTGAAGAAGGTTGTTTTAGAAAGGAAAACTAAACTTAGTGAATAAGAACCAGTGACAAATGCCACAACATCTGTCACCAAATTTAAAGGCAAGGACAAGATAGTGAGAGAGGACATTCAAGAGGTAGAAGCTCCATCATCTAGAATCACTAAATCTTCAGCTAGAAAATTGTAGATCTAGGAAGAAAAGATAGTGCAAGAATAGAATAAAATTGTGGTGGATGAAGGCCAACATACTTTTAACAGATTGAGGATGTAGTTGAAGAAATCACATAGTGAAATTGTTGAACTTAAGGAGTAAGATGAACGGGCCAGAAAAATGATGTATGATATTTTGAACTTGTATGAGCCAGCAATGGAAAATGCAAAATATATGTTGAAAAGGTCTATCCCACTACATAAGCAGCTGAAAAAAATATGCAGGAAGAACCTTACCATGAGGATAGAGTTGAGGGTTTCCAAGCAACATTTGAAGGAGATACAGGAGAAGGACAAAGGTAAATTGGATTTGCTGGCTAAAGTAGCCAAAGTTTGAATGTTGGAATAGGTAAATCAAAGCAATTTTGGCCTTTTTTGTTTTTTTTCCAAGAATGATGGTTGAATGAAGTTGTATAATGGGGTCATGTACTATTTTAAGCTTTCTTGAGAGTATAGTCAACTATATTCAAGAAACCATCAAACTTTGTTAAAAGAGCAGCTCAATTAGTAGTTTTGTATTTTAGCCAAGCATTAGGGTTAGGGTTTTTATGGAAATCAGGAATTTCATCATCTTTTTGGTGAGTGGAGGTTTGAAGAGGGGTATCAACAATTTTAACAGCATCAACAAATTTTACATCTTATTCAAAGACCTCAAAGTTGATCAATCCATGGAGAACAAGTTGTGTTGTGCTTTTTTATAGGCGTTGTGCTTTTGTTGGAGGTGAAATTTTGACAGTTAGGAGATTTGCATGATGAAAGAAGGTTTATAGAGGGGAATTTAATGATGTCAAGTCCATTTATAGCAATAAAGAAACTCAAGGAGTGGCAAAAGCTACATCAACTATGGATTTGATGTGCTTCTCTACTACGTTTATGTGTTTATGTTGAACTAGGAGGTTGTGCAATGTCGACGTTGTGCTTCCACAAAATCATCCTTTTAACTGATATTTTCATGTCAAAACTTCATGTAATTTATTTTTACGCTCATGGTAAATTTTATGAGGCATCTAAGGACTTATAAGCTTGATTTAGACTTAGTATTTAATGTAAATATGCTTGACAAATATTTAGTCAAACAGTTCCTAATTTTCAAAAAAACAATTCTATATTCACTACATTAGCTAGAAACATAAATCCTATTAAGGAATTTGGTTCCTAGATGTGGGACTGATTTGTTTTCATCTGTTAATGTTGTAATTGTAATGAAGCAAAGGGTTGGTTTCTCAAGTTTTAGAAGAAGAGACGTTGGTGCATTGTATTTTCTGATATTTTCCAGTGAATGAAAAAGACAGAGGTGTGACTTTACAAGGATTCTTGTGTTAGCTCCCAATGGTGATGTGCTTTCTTATGTTGTAAGTTTTTCTCTTGTCATTTCCATACCATGAATGTATGTATTCATGTTTGGTTAAATAAATATTTATCTCATAATTCATTTTATAAATTCTCTGATATAGTTTGTCAAACATTCTATGTTTTCTTCTCAAATATAATTTAGAATTAATCCCACAACTTGATGCTCTATATGTTGTTTCCACCGTTCTACAACTCACCCTCCTACAATGAATTAAATTGATAACACCACCAACATTGCCTACCTTTCCCCTATAGAGGATCTATTATATCTTCATCCTATCACTGGGAAATCATCAACTTGACATGACTCCATGCCCAATGGATATGTTTTCCTTCCTCTTAGCAAACCTTTAAAACTTATATCCCTTTGAGCACCATACCTAGCCTAAGATCTAAGTGACTGAAAATTTTGGAAAGAGAGAGCCCTCTTTGAAGATGGAAGGGCTAGATTCCAACTTCAAAGTGCTTTTTGGTTACCTTTGAGTTTCTCTCCTTAGCCTAGAGAAATTACAGAGTGCTAACACATGAGAGATCTCAAAAATAGTTCTAGGAGAAGTTTCTCCTCCAGATTAGATTTGCACAAACTACAACATTTTCGCCACTCATGGATATGGTCTGATATGTGCACAACAAATGTCTTCTTGAAATGGGTTAGGAGTTCCAGTATCGAGTCTTGGTGGACCGAGAGTTGGAAGAATGCAAGGAATGTTGTGGCTAGGGACTGAAGTCCTCGTGTGACCCAAAAGGTTGGTCTATGTAACATTTTGTTTCATGCATTGTAAGGGTGCATTGAAGTAGTAATAGTATTGAATGAATGCCAAAGGTGAAAGGTCATGACATGGCTTCCTGGGTCTTCTCCTTGTTTCCTTTCAAAATTTGGAACGTCTAAAGGGAGCTTGGTGGGCATGGGTTTCCAATTCTGGCTAGGTACAATAGGGTTGTCGGTTAAATTTCTTAAATTAGGTAGATTTAAGGAAGCTAAAAAATGGAACTTGGAAGTTTTCCTCCATCACAAAATTATTTTGAATAGCTATATGTAAAGGGGTTCCCTGATGAGGATGGTTTCCTTGGTGATAACCTTGTGGACTCCCGGAGGGGAGTTGTGTGGGATCCCTTGAGGGGTAGCATGTGGAGTCCCATGAGGGGTAGTGAAAGGAGTTCTTTGACGATAAAAGACCAGGGTTGCTTGTTTTTGCATATGATAAAAGATCTTATAAATACCTATTATTCCTTGCTACTCAAAAAGTCATTAGGCCTTGCGAAGATATCTTCTGATGGGTATTGGGGCAATGCTCCGAGAGAATAGGCGACGCCTTCCAACAACCGAAGAATCAACCAAGGTAACAGATGAAACAGAGTTACCGATCAAACATGAATTATTACCTAAAAACGAGAAATCTAGCCCCAAAAAACTCAAAAAACATGAAAAAAACAACCCAAAAACGAAAAGTGTGTCTTCTAGAACGCACTATTTTTTTTAGGGTCAAATTTCAACAATTTTTTAAATTATGCTAAAAACTATTTTTTCCTTGAAAAAATGATTGAAAAAACACCCTTGAAGAAAAAAGTATTGATGGTGGAATAACATTGCCAATTTCGTGTGTGTAAAAAATAGCCTGAAAACAAAAAGTGTTGATGTTGGAATAACATCGTCAATTTTTTGTGTCCAAAAAACACCATGAAAATGAAAAGTGTTGATGTTGGAATAACATCTTTTTCTTTTCGGGGTAAATTGTCGACATTTTTTAATAATGAAATTAAAGATAAAATATCATGACTCTGAAAAACCTTAAAATTTCAACGATAAACATGACATTAAAGATCAAATATCAAGTCTTAAAATCCCAACAATTTTTAGGCATGGTATTAAAGATAATCTATTATTGTGTCTCTAAAAAGCCTTAAAAATCCAAGAATGACATTAAAGATAAAATATCACGATTATGAAAATAAAATTCCATTGATTTTTAGGCATTGTATTAAAGATAAAATATC
>CM076576.1:486855463-486883954 GCA_034641835.2 Pinus albicaulis
TGATGCCGTCCCGACGTGTATGGGCACCCATTCTGTGCACGATTGCGTGAATCATTTCCCACCTTGACATGATTCATGATTGCTTCATGGCTTTATGGGCACCCATTCCTACGAGGCTTGGACAAATTCACTTAAAAACAGTAGAAAATCCTACATACGCGACTATGCCCGTGTTTTTCCGCGTGTATACGCGAGTACAGCTAGAATTTTCTGCGTATGCTATTTTAATGATTAAAAAGTATATAAAAATCCCTAATTTCGCGCTGGGTTGATGGTTACTCAGGTAGTTCAACCACCCCAGCCCGTGGCCAACTGTTTCCAACTGCTGAAACTACTTGGAGGGACTATAAAAAGACCTCATATGTATGGCCTAAGGGAGAGAGAATTATTATTATACTCTGTTGGTATTCCCTATCCAAGTCTGATTCCCCGTGCCTCCTGCACTTTCCCAGTTCACTTCAGGAAACCCTTGTTTCCTTGAGATATACATCCCTTTATATGTTATCTCGTATGCACCTGTTTGGAAGGAGTCTTAGCGAGGCAAGGGCTGGACGGATCCGGACGACGGTCTGCGAAGGCCTTGGAAGGATCAGGTGATCTCTCCACTTACTTTTGTACGTACTATTTTTATAATACAGAAGTATCATGCTGTTCCCAAAATAAATGTGTTAGTGTATGCTTTAATGTATGAAGAATATTTGTTATACATGCATTCATTATGATTTATTTAATGTTTTATATGAATCTCACTAACATATAGAGTAGAAATATACTGTACAACTTGTCCTTTGTGCTGGTTTCTTCTTGTATTTCAGGTGAAAGAGGAAGGACGGTTGCAGGGAGTTTGAACTCCACGTGGATCTACTTCAAACGTAGGACCAACGGGTAAACCTCTCGTTCTGCTCTATTTCGTTTTCATGAATTTGCATGATCGTGTGAGTCTACGTTAAGTAGTACGCCCCTGCTCTGTGGAGTTGAATCCCAACCAACCTCTAGGGTGTTAAAGCGGGAAAGCAGGTAAGTTAACAATATTGTGGGCCCGAGACATTTCATTTTAATATATGTGCTTTGGCATTCAATGGTGAATGCGGTGGTAAAAAGTCTTTTATAAGGTTCCACAACATTGAATGGAGGACGCAATATATGTTAAAATATTTTGTTCGATGATAAAGCCGTGAACACGCACTAAGGGCGAAGACTTTATGATATATGTTGCCAGACCATATCATAATTTGAGTTTTAATTCAAAGTCTAAACACATTCAGACTTCTATAAGTGAAGGCCGAAGATTTATATGTTGGGGTTCAACAATAAAGATTGAATGTTAAATAGAATTCCATGAAGGTGAACTTCATTGGGTCATTGAATATTAAATCGAATGCACATTCAGATTTCATAAAATTCTGAAGACTTTTGGGAGTTAATTACAAATCGAATATTTATTCGATCTCATGAATGGGTTCTTATTATATGGTTTTACCATTGATCGAAAGTGAAGCTTCCGCAAGTAGATGAGAATTTCTGGGTTGGTTGGTTGATAACTAGAAGTAAGGGAAAGTGCTTCCGCATCAATGTGTGAAATTGCCTAGATTTAAAATTATTTGGGGCTAAGCTTGAAATGCAGTTTTATAAGAATAAGAGTGTGTTAATGTGGGTTTAGCGGGGTAAACCCGCCATCAAGTGGTATCAGAGCAGGATAGCTCTGTTGAGAATTGAAGATTTTTAATTAATTAAAACTGAATGTGTGATGAAGAATGAAAGAATATCAGATTATAAAATCTGATATGCAAAGGTACACAGAATTGCAGTGAACAGATATTTGCAGAACTGAATGAATGAAGAACAAGATCATGCAGGGATCTTGCAGTGAACCCGATATTCAACTAAAGGTTGGATAGGAAGAAAAATTGCAGTGTTCTCAAGAGAGGGTGAGTTGATGAGCAGTGTCTAACTCTGGTTTGAAGAATTGTTTACAGAATTCAAATTGTAGGCAATTGAAGAAATCTCAGCAAAAGCAGGTCATAGCTTTGAGAGCAGTGATGAAAGAGTCTAGCGGAGGATTCTAAAGTGAAGAAGAAAGTGTGGCAGAACCTTGAGGAAATTCAATGGAGGTTGAATGAGTTCTAAAATTTGCAGAGTGAAGCCTAGAGAGAGAATAAGAGAGTGCTCAAAAGGTTCCAGCAAAAGGAGAACCAGTACTTGCCAAAAACCCAGATACGGGGGAAAGGATTGGTGAGGTAAGTGGCAGTAGGAGAGCTTGCTGTTGCAGAGGCTTGGTGCAGCTGATGAGTGAGGAACTCATGATGGAGGAAGGGATGACTACTGATAGTCATAGAAGAGATAACAGGGGTTCTGAAAGAGGCCACAACAGAAAAGAGGAAGAAGATGCCAGGACAAATGGCACAGGGAAGAAATTAACTGATGCAGAATATTGGAAAGAGGTAGCTGAGATCAGAGAACAATTTAATAAACTGGAAATGATGATAGAGGAAAGCCAGAGAATTGGTTGTCTCATGAAGAAGAGAGTAAAGTGGACAAGGCTACAACAGAGAAGAGAACAACAAGAGAACATGCAGTTTGCAGAAAATATGAGAAAGCTTGAACAGAGGAGTAGTGTACAGTTGAAATGTGCAGAACTCAGAATAGCTGAGTTGAGAAAAGAAGTTTCTTTTTGTGAAGCAGAATAGAGTATAGGTGAAGAATACAGATCTATGAAGGATCTTATGAACCATGATGAATACTTAAGGCAACAAGAAGTTTGTCTTGTTGAAGAGAAAATCATTGGTGATTTCCAGAGTTATTGGACAAGTCCAGATTAGCTGGATGATGTAAAGCCTTTTATTTTTGAATCTGACAATTGTGAGGTGATTACAGGTTCTACAGAAGAAGAGGATCAGTCTGAGGCACTGATAAATGAAGAAACCAAGACTGAAAAGTCTTGTGGTTTTAAAACTAAAAAGTTGTGTATGTTTGCAGGTACATCACAGGGAGATGAACAAGCTTTAAAGTTTGTTGAGGAGGAGAAATTGAATCTAAAATCTATTTAGATCAATGCTGAGATAGCAAGATCTCAGGAGGAATTGAAGACAAGGGATTCTAACGAGAATATTGAGGCGAGAGATGAAGGACCATCTGATGATCGGTCAAGAACAAGTGAAGGTATAAAAGGTTGCGTGAGGTTCCCAAAATCTACTCCAATTGAAGTTGTTGAATTGTATAGAAGGTTGGATTTTCAAAGAAGAGAATTGGATAAACAGAGGACCTATGCACAGGATAATTTGCTGAGGAAGCAGGGCAGGAAGGTCTTCATAAATAGTGTTCATGAAGTAGATGATGGAAAGAAGGAGAGACTAGCTGACAGTCTCATGGAGAATGCAAATCAACATACTGATGTGATGACAAAGGAATTGGGAGGAAACTCAGAGCAACATACTGATGTGTTTTCAGAGGAGAAGGATAGTGAAGAATTTCCGAGTCTTGAAAGAGACTTAGAACTGCAGAAATAAAATTTCGTGGCTGGATCAACAAGTGAGACCGTTGGGTCTTGTGATTTTGAAACTGACAATTTGATTGTGCTTACAGGTATTGCAGGAGATAGTCAATCTCTTGGGATTGTCTTGAAGGAAGGTGAAACAGTCATACAGAAACTTGTTACTATTGGTGACAAGGAGGATTTGGCTTGTTTGAATAGCCAAGAGAAGATTGGAGGACAGACTTGTGGAACTACTAGAGTGATGGAAAATCAGAATTCTATTCTGATAGAAAATGAAAATGAAGAGTTTGAAGAACTCGATTTGATTGCCAGAATCAATCAAGGAGATGAAAGACAAGTATTGAAGATTGTCAAGGAAGAAGAGGGATATGTTGAAACTGAATTGCAACATACTAATGATGTGAGACAAGTACAAATGAGATGGCTGAAATGTTTGCTGAGGACATTTGAACAAGAGGAAGAAATTGCAGGCACTGGAGTAAAGATGTCTGAGGTTGTGAAAGGAGCAGATACTAGTTTGTTAAAATTAATTTTTCTTACTAGTATACAAACATAGATAAATAAATATGTTACTGTAGGAAGAGAATTAAATAAAAGTTTATTTTTTAAGAGTAAATTTGTAGGTGATGAGCAAAATAAAATTGTTGCAGAGGGAGATATCTTGAGAGATATTCAGGAAGTTTGGGAGGTAGCAACAATCGGGGAGATAACAACTGAGGAAACATTGACAACAACAACATCAATGTTGGTATCAAGAAGGGCAGTAACAACAACAACAGCAAAGGCAGTTACAACAGTAGAAATTGGAGGCTGCAGCAGTGGGAAAAGTAAATTCCAGTCAAAGGAAAGGCTGGACATAGAAATTAAAAACATCAGAGAACCGATGATGAAGGTGTCTCAGAAGAAGCAAACAACAGCAAGAAAGCAGAGGAATTTTAACAAAGGAAAGACAAGAGCAGAATGTGAAAGTATAGTTGGTGGTAAATTGCAGAACAAGATATGGAAACCTGGAGAAGTGCAGTTGGAGAATAATGCAGCTGTTGGACAGCAGCAAAGAAAAGTATGGGATCCAGGAAGACGAGGATTGAAGACACATGATCAAGAGATCATCAATTTTAACCTTGAGAGTCTGATGCATGGGAATTAGGATAAAAAAATACTTTGTATTTTTATAAGACATAGGGGGGTCTTATGTTTCTAAATTCTCATGTAATTATTAGTGATTTGAATAAAATAGCGAGGAATTGTAAATGTTATCGAACCATTAGAGAACATGAGGGGAAGGTGATTAGTTAGGAATGTGAAGGGACAGTCGAATTAGGATCAGTTTCAGTTATTTTAGGGATTGAGTCTAAATTTAGGATGTTGAGAATTCCTAGAGTCTTGGGTGAGATAGGGAAACTGAATTGATTCCTTAGTATTTTGTATAAATGTAAGCCTACGGGCAGATAGGAGGAAGAGCTGTTCAAGAGGCATAGTAGTGAGGATAGAAGGGCCATCGAATTGAATATCAGGCCATAGAGGAAGTAAGTCTTTGTAATTAATTGAGTTTTAATTATATAGAAGAATTCAGGGTCAATTTGATTCTTGTTGAGGCCGCGTGTGTTTTAATTTGATTTGCAAATTGGGTGAATCGATCACTGGAAGGATCGATTCCAATAAAGCATTTAATTGCCTGTCTCAATTTATATATGACAAGTTGGATGCATTCTAAAATGGATTGAAATTATGAAATCACTGTATGGTTGATAGAGGGTTCAGTTATTTCTTATTTCTTGAGTTATTATATTATGGAGGAATTTAAATTAATTCTCTTTGCGTGAAGAACAAATTTGTGCCCTTCGAGCTTCAATGAGTCAGTTTTAAGTCTATGTGTGAAGGCTTATGTTTCATGAACACATATTGAACCCACACCTCTCTGTATGAATAAATTTCATGCTAGTATTGTGTGAAGAGATTCTGATCAATTCAGAATTCCACTCTGAAGTTGGCCTAAATTTGTGTAAAGGACTTGTGGGTTCAATTCACAAAATCGATATCGATTTTTTCAAAGCCACGAGACATTAAATCAGTAAAGGATTTAATCCTGTGTGAAGGGTCGATAGGGTCGATGAAGGTTGATTCGGTTGCTTAGAGAGATATTGGTTGAGATAGAACTCTGTTTACTGGAGCGATATTGCTTGAATCGATTCACAGCAATCAAGGTGGAGAAAGACGAGATTGAAAGGATTCGCTATTTGTGTTTAAAGCCATAAAATCGTGAACCTATGGAGAATTAACTCTGCGTGTAAGGTTCTAGAAGAATTCGAGCCGATTTGTTTTTCAATTGAGAGTAGATTGCAATCGTAGCGGTGAGGCGGAGAAGACGGGCTTTAAAAAAGAGTGATTTAAACCTACATTGCAGTGGAATTTCCGCATTAACATATTTGAGTGGTTTTGTGTGAAATACTGCTGGTACCGCATAACTTCAAGCCGATAAGTGGTAATTCAGTTTGGAACGCGGTATTGTTGGGCGTTCGACATGTTACCTTGTAGTGGTATTCAAATACCGCTTATATCACGAAACTTTGGTGGGATAAGTCTTGGAGGAGAAGGGAACGCGATATCCGTCTGATGCATTGGTCGAGGGATCAGACGCTGGTCGCATCTTCAAGCTACTTGCAAATTAATGGCAAGGTAAGTTAACAATATTGTGGGCCCAAGACATTTCATTTTAATATATGTGCTTTGGTATTCAATGGTGAATGCAGTGGTAAAAAGTCTGTTATAAGGTTCCACAACATTGAATGGAGGACGCAATATATGTTAAAATATTGTGTTCGATGATAAAGCCGTGAACATGCACTAAGGCCGAAGACTTTATGATATATGTTGCTGGACCATATCATAATTTGAGTTTTAATTCAAAGTCTAAATACATTCAGACTTCTATAAGTGAAGGCCGAAGATTTATATGTTGGGGTTCAATAATAAAGATTGAATGTTAAATAGAATTCCATGAAGGTGAACTTCGTTGAGTCATTGAATATTAAATCGAATGCACATTCAGATTTCATAAAAGTCCGAAGACTTTTGGGAGTTAATTACAAATTGAATATTTATTCGATCTCATGAATGGGTTCTTATTATATTGTTTTAACATTGATCGAAAGTGAAGCTTCCGCAAGTAGATGAGAATTTCTGATTTGGTTGGTTGATAACCAGAAGTAAGGGAAAGTGCTTCCGAATCAATTGTGTGAAATTTCCTAGATTTAAAATTATTTGGGGCTAAGTTTGAAATGCAGTTTTATAAGAACAAGAGAATGTTAATGTGGGTTTAGCGGGGTAAAACTGCCATCATAATCACTTTGGCATAATTTCCTTAAGAAACAAATAGCTCCCCATCCCGCTGCCATATTTCCAAACCAAGGAAATAGTGAAGGAGTCCCATGTCCTTCATCTCAAATTCTCTTGCAAGATCCTCTTAGCAGGAAGTTATGAGCTTCTCATCACCTGTCAAAATAAGATCATCAAAATAAAGTAAGATAATCAAAAGCTTACCATCAACCACAATCTGGTACAGGTTCACATCCGCTTCACTCTTCCTGAAACCCAACCTGGTGAAATAGCTTTCAATCCTGGTGTACCAAGCACGAGGTGCTTGCTTCAGCCCATATAGTGCTCTCTTGAGTCTGCACAAATGCTACTTGCTGTTAAAGGTCTCAAAACCTTCTGGCTGCTTAATGTACACTTATTCCTCAATAAATCCATTGAGAAATGCAGTCTTCACATCCATCTGATGTATCTGCCACCCCATCTGCGCTAAGAGTGCAAGGATAGATCTAATTGATGAGTACCTCACAAATAGTGCAAAATAATCCTCATATTCAATCCCCTCAACTTGTGAGAATCCGTGGGCTACAAATATAACATTTTACTTCTCACTCCCATCTATTTCCTGCTTCACCTTATAGATCCATCTAGATCTAACCACTGATTTCCTGACTAGTCTTGGGACAACTTCCCATGCATTGTTCTTGACGATGGAGTCATACTCCTCAAGCATGGCGTCAACCCAAATTGGTTTCTGCACTGCTTCCTGAAAAGAGCATGGTTTTGTCACAATACACTTGCTCATAAGATCCATGTATACAATAAACCTATTTGGAGGCTATCTTTGTCTGCACAGTGATGTAGGTGCTCGTACATGTTCTGCCGCATCAAGTCTCAATCTATCAACTTCTGTGGTGTGCCTTCTACCATGTTTGGTGGATGGCTTTACATGAGTGGTTTATGCCACTCCATGATACTCTACATGTGGCTACTCCACATATTGAGGTTCATCCTTTGGAACCAAGAGTTCCTCATCTGCATGAAAATCAAGCTCCCTCTCAAGGGACAATCACATTGCTTTCTCCTCATCAAATCTTACATCCCATATCATGACAGTCATCTTGTTGTTTTGAAAATACACTCGATAGTTGTGGGGAGTATCAATGTACCCTACATACATCCCAATCTCAGTTGTTGGTTCTAGCTTCTTCCTGGAATCTTTGGTCACATGGAAATAGACGTATGAGCCAAAAATTTTAAAATATGAAACATCAGGTTTCTTACCAGAAAAATCCTCCTCTGGTGTACTCATGGCAAGTATCTGATGACGACTACGGTTCTTCACAAATATTGTTGTGTTGCATGCCTCTGCCCACAAATGGAACGATAGGCCCTGATCATGCAACATTGCTCGTGACACACCCACAATTGTTCTGTTATTTCTTTCTGCAACCCCATTTTGTTGTGGCTTATGAGGTGCAATCAAATCTCTCCGAATTCCTTCTTTGGCACAAAAGATCTTGAATTCATTGGAGATTTACTCACCACCATTGTCGCTCCTCAGATCCTTGACATGCTTCCCTGTGTCTTTCTCAACCAGTGCTTTGAACTCACAAAATTTTGAGAACGTTTGATCTTTCTTCTCCATGAAGTAGATCCAAAAATTTATAGAAAAATCATCAACAAAAATCATATAATACCTGTGCTTTTCTGTCGAAGCTGTGGAGAATGGTCCACACACATCTAAGTGAACTCTCTCAAGGATTCCCGTTGCTTGGTTCTCCTTCTCATAAAAAGTGGATTTTGCATACTTCCCCATGGTATATCCCTTACATGTATCTATCTGCGCAAGAGTACCCTTTGAAAGCCCCGTACAAATCTGCTGCATGAACTTCAAAGAACCGTGGTGTAGATGACCCAATATCCTGTTCCATAACTCACCCTCATCCCGGCTCACCACTTTGTCTTCTTTACCCATCAATGCTGCGCAACCATCTACATCAAGTTTGTAGATATTCTTCACACGAATCCAAATATTATTGACTTGTCTTGTGGCTTTGTGACGAAGGAATGCTTTCCCTTCACTGAAAACCACATCATAACCTCTATCCTCCAACATAGAAATTGAAACTAATTTTTTTTTCAAGCCTGGTACATGCATGACATATTTTAATAAGAAGGGTTTACCTGACTATCTCTGGAAAGTAACTGTACCAATACCGATAGCGCTATACCTCTCGTCATCACCCATTTCGATATGCATTTGGAGATCCTTCTCCTCCAAGCTACTAAAAATTTATTTGTCTCCCGTCATGTAGAAAGATGCACCACTATCCAAGTATCACACTGATCCCATCACATTGGACACCATGCATGCGACGAGTGAGAAGTCCAACTCAAATTGCGAGGCCAAAGCCTCACCCACTTCTGATCCTGAATCCTTCTTGCTGTTCTTTTTCTTCCGTGGAAAATTAGTGGCATAATTTCTATGCTCATGATAGTGAAAACATTTCACTATGGACATGTCACACTTCTTGCCTTCTTTTCCGGTCTCAGATTTGGAATAGGATTTCTTTCCCTTCCCCTTCTTTGCCTTACCGACCAAGGCATAATTTTCCTCATCATTTGTCTTGGATGAGGATCCATCCCTGGTATTCCGCCTGAATTCTTCTTGTACCAAATCTGACCAAAGTCGCTCCCAATATGGTAGCTTCTCCCTCCCATTGACAGAGTCCTGATAACTATGCCAACTCTTGGGAAGGTTTAAAAGAGCTAGGCTCACCAAGTCATCATCTGCTATAGTAATTTTGACATTCCCAAGCTCATCTCGACATTGGATGAACCTGGTTAAATATTTTGGAATAGTGTCGCCTTTCTTCATTTTTATTTTCCTGAGCTTGTCGTTTAGTGCCAATTTTCTGTGGTCACTACTACTCTGAAATAGATATGTCAGAGCCTTCCACATTACATATGGAGTCGCTTTTCCATGGAGACTCGAGACAATGTGGTGTGGAACTCCCTCTAATAATATCCTCCTCGCCTTTGAAACCTTCTTTTTCGAAGCATCAAGAAGAACGACGTATGCTGCTGCGGGCTTGGGAATGTCATTATCAATGAATTATTTCTACCCATTGTCCTCTAGAACTGCCTCCATTTTGTCTTTCCATGCAATATAATTAGAACTACCCTCAAGTGCATATTCCATTCTTAAGCCATTGAAAGCCATCTTGATCCGCCTGTCGCACCAAAGAATATTTTTGCAAATTCGAATGATGTTCAACACAAAATACATTTCTTCTCCACTATAGTGATTTCCTGTGCTCTGATACCATGTAGAAATTATATAAACAATATGTATACCAATGGATTCAATCCGATCATGCAATATGCTAAATCAAGATATTGGATCCTTCTACAAATTAATTGCGGAAAATAAACATGATCACCAATCACAACAAGTAAAAGAAAGAGGAAAATCAATCCACAACAAAAATATTTTCCCGGGGAAAGCTTACTGCTCAAAACCCCTCTATCTTCTATTGTATATTCACCAAGTAATCATGAAACAATTACAATGCACTCTTCTCGCAAGAGTCTACTGCACTCTCACCACTGTCTCAGACTGATTCGGACAAAATCGCCAACACTTAGCCAAATTTCAGCCTCTGCTAAACCTGCCTTGCTTATGCAATTCATGTGGAATGCAATCCCTATTATTTAGGAATTTCAGTCTTCCAAAACAACGCAATGCTCATGGGAATCCTATGGGTGTATTATTGCATGCGGGCAATTTTCTAATGATACAACTGATAGTTAACATCCCTTTAACCTCTGTCTCAACCGGGTCTTCATTAGAACCGACATGCATGCAAATATTAA
Organism: Pinus albicaulis; assembly: GCA_034641835.2. Lineage (NCBI taxonomy): Eukaryota > Viridiplantae > Streptophyta > Pinopsida > Pinales > Pinaceae > Pinus > Pinus albicaulis. The sequence continues at coordinate 486,866,148 of CM076576.1, forward strand.
TTGTAAATCATTAGTTACTTGACATATCAATGCATGTGAATTAAATCTGATTTAATTCACTCGACCTCTCAAGAGTGCAACAATCAGTTACAACTAGTTAAACTGATTTTAACTCAATTAATTGAGTTAAATAATTTCTCATGCATTAAACTAATGCACTAACTGCAACTTGGACTTAAAAACAAATAGAATCACTCTGAATGCATCACCAACCACCCTCAACTCGAATTCCATGAGCTAACCGTGTTTATCACACTAAGTTAACTATTACAAGTGATTATGAGATAAGATTACAATTTATTGTCCAATTTAATTAAGGGAAAATCAAATTACACACACATTTCTTGTTGAATTATCAACAACAACATCCCCTTCTTCGCTCAAATCTAACTCTGTTTTCAGAGGTGATGGAGATTGAATGGTGACCTATGATGCACTTGGAATCAGGTGAACATCCTCATTTTACGGCTCTAGTTCCAACTCTATGTCTACAACTTCAATCAAGTCTTTAATTTGTCGAGCAAGCTTCTCTTCCTGCATCTGCTCACCTTCCTCCGCTACTATTGGTTGTTTCTGTTCTTTCTCTTCTGCATTTATTGGCCTTGTTTCTTCTTCTATAGCGCCTTTCCTTTCTTCTTCTTCCCGCTTTTACTTCTCTTCTTGTTCTTTCCTCCTCGAGTCCCATTCTTCCTTCAATTCTTGTTTTGCTTGCTTCAATCTCAGTTCTGCTTCCTAGAAGATATACTTTTATCTCTTCCTCTTCTTTTCTATCTGTATCCTCTGCTTCCTCTTCACTTTTGCTGCTAAATCTACTTTCATAAGTATTGGATCTGATTTCATCTTGTAGCTTTGTTCTCCCCCTGGACTATCAACAACCTTTCCCTTTCCCTTATCCTGCATGGGGTTAATGCTTTCTGTTGGTGCTGCTTCCAAATTTGTTGCCTTTTGCGAAGTGGTCTGTGGAGTCCCTACTAAACTCACTGGCTCACGAGGTTTCGTTGCATTGTAGCAATTCCTCCATGGATCCTCCTTCGTCCAATGAAATGCCCCGTTGAGCCATTGAAAGTAAATTATCACACAATGGTCTTCGCAAATTTTACAGGGATCATACAGATTAAAGTCTCAAGTAGTGAATGAAAAATTAAGTATCTCCTTTCCCTCAGTATCCATGAATTTCAAATCATTTATCTCGTATAATAGAATTTGCAAAGGAAGATTTGGCTAAGGTTCTTTCTTCTTCATGTGCAAAGCTGCTAACAACCCTGTGGTGGGATGATATGACACTTCTTGCATGACAAGCTTGTCAGTGGCATACCTTGGCAAAAAATACGACAACTTCTATCTTCTGAGCACTCTAAGTAAGGTGCCACTCGGTGAGGCAAACCAATGTGTGATTTCTACTATTGCCTCCATTTCTCCACGTGACATGTAAGGAGGTTCTTCTTCAAAGATGACCTTGTAAAGTAGAATTATGAAATGGTCAGTTAGTTGTTCCATAACTCCTCGATGGCTGCAATCTAAAAGCGCTTTACAATATATATATATATATGTACAACAATTTCTCTTGGTGTCCATGTCGAGTTCATGCCAGGAAATTGATTCTTTGCACAAATTGCATCTAGTAAATATGTAGACATATAAATCCTTGCTTGCTCAACCTTGGGAGGTTTTCAGGCCTGTGCTACATGGGATCTCAACTATCGAGCCAACATATATGACCAGTTGAACGAATTCCCCTCGCTCATAACTTGGTTCAATAAGACTGCCCACCCTTTAGGAAAGGTTTCTGTGCTCTGCTGACCATGGATCCTGCAAGCTAAGATAACCAAGAGCTGGTAGGCCTTCCTCATAGACTTTGTATTGTACAAATGGGTGGGTTTATGTTGAAAATTCAATGGCTCTTTCACCCAACCTTTAAAAATATATCTTGTATTCACATAGTTTTTGGTGGCATATAAATATGAGTCCATGAGCTTCACTGGCTCGGGAAAATGATACATGCACTGGTAATCCTCTGCCAGAAAGGTAGCAAGCTTATGTATGGTTGAATTTCTCAATGTCATGGTCTTCTCATCAATGTGTGAAACAATCTAGCTGATGACATCTGCACATGGGAGGGCCGAATATCTGCATGCAATCCAGTTTGGTCCTGACTGCCACATACTGAGACAAAATTTCTGGTCCTCTAGATCTGCCTCGAGGCTCTTTGCTAAAAGAGCTTCATTAAATTGCTGCCATATTATTCATGATTCCATTTCTATAAATAGTCGAGTGTCCGCATATACTGGCAAGTATATTGGCGTTTGCTCAAATACTTCCCCAATATTTATTTCAATGGTCTCTTTTGAAGCAACTCTTTGGTGCCCTGGTAACAATGACCATTGGAGAGAAGTGCTCAACAACTATGGTACTTGTGGGACAAAAGGACACACATGGCAAGCTAACATTAGCCTTTTTCAAATCTAACTTCACAACATGATTAAGTAGAAAACCGAGTAACTTATGAGAGGGATTGTGTAATTTTCATAAAAAAGAAGGGGATACTGACTATGGGAACTGTGCATTGTGCAGTACCAGCAACCAAGGGTGTAGACTGTAGCTTGAGACTGTGCAATACACAATTCATCTTGGGAAGTGACTGGTTGAGATTGTACATTGCGCATTCTCAGTGGCCAAGGTGACAGGCTAAGCCTTGGAGCTGGGAAATGTGCAATTGGGCCAACCTGTACTATGCACTACGTAGTTCCAGAGGCTAAGCTCTCAACTTGAGCCTTAAGAATGAGCAGTGCCCAACTGGGAAAAGTGAAAGATGGCCAAGGAAAGTGCATATCTGTGAAGTGGAAATATGGAAAACGAGAAGAACATAGTGATGATGTGAGATTGAGAGAAAATATGACTAAGTATGAATGAATCAATGTAGATCAAGTGCAGAAACTAAAAAAACAAAAGGAAAATCAAATATGTGAGGAGAGTTTCCGCAATGACGACCATTGGTGCAAAAACAAGAAACTGATGCAACACTTTTGAAAGGAAAATGATAACTTGAAACAAAACTTCTACAAGTTAAAACAAGTTAAAATGCTAGAAACTATGAAGAGAAATAATCAAAACAACACTCACATAAGCGAAACGACAAAAAGCAACAGAAAAAGCAGCAAAAGATGATAAAAGCGAAACTCACCCGAAAAAGTGACGATGACTGCACCGAAGGTTCCTTGATATCCTCGGGAGTGCTAGAGCTCCAAGATCGAATGTGAAAATGAGCTCTAGAGGCATCAATTAAATAGATTTAATAAAATTATGGTTTATGACGCATATGCCTAAAATCAAGGAAAAAGCGACACTTGGCATAAGTTTCTAAAAATAATGAAAGTGCCTCCTTCGGGATACTAATAATGGATCCCTATTTTTTAGGGATGATTTTTTCGATTTTTACAGCTTTTATAGCTTTTTTTATTTTTCCAGAAAAGTTTCCATGCACACTGTCGGGAAAGATTGCACAATTTTGGGGAACTAGGAAACTTTTCGGCTCAATGCACTGCGCAGTTTCTGAGCTCAGTGAGGGATTGCACAACTTTTGGGTTGCCTTCCATGACTCCACAGTTTCTGAGATCAAGGCTGAATCCCAGTTTGAACTGTGTAATTTCGATCATCTAGGTTGCTTTCCCACAAAGATTGCACAATTTTTGGAGGCAAGCCCAGAATTGATGTAAAACCAAGCCAGGAGATTATCTTGTGACATAGAAAGATTATTTAAGTGTGAAAAAAAAATAAACAAAAGAAAAAATGAAAAAGATGAGTCTCAGTCAAAACATGAATACTTGAGGACAACACAAGGTAAGCTCTTGTGGATAGGAAGGAAGGCTCCACAATCAAAGCATAGGGAAAATTTTGGAGGGTGGTTGTAGCCGCTACAACACTTGGCGAAACACTAGTAGAACTCCAACTCTCTGTATGTATATTTTCTCATGCAAAAAATGTATAACTCTTCAGGAAGTATTATTCAGCTCATTGATTACCATAACTTCTTTAATTAGTTTCAGTTAAATACGTAGTCCCTACTATTCTCTTCATCGGTGGCACACTGATGAGGCCAAGTCAAACTGAGTTGTTTCGATTGGGGATGAGGAGTATATAAATTCACAAGTAAAATAAATTGTCAGGGTCTTAGTTTTCATCTCTGGTGTTGCTCCGCTGCCAATAGGCCTGGACAGTACCCTGACGGAGTCACTTCAGGAACTCAAACATTTCTCCGCTACTAGCGAGCCTAGACAATACCACAATGGATTTGATTTCTTCACCTCTCCGCGTAGGAAGCCTTTCTTTTCTCTTGCCACTTATTTTTTATTTTTCCATTTTTTTCATTTTTTTTTCATAGAACTGTGCATATGCACTTATTTATTTCATGGGGCAGAAGAGGGATCCCTACTTATTGAGAGCATACGAGTTTTCTCCTTCAGATAAGGATGTTTATATACACCTATGACATACTTGTTAAGGTTTTCCTTCCCTCCTTTCTCTACTCAACTTAGTTGACAAGGGTTAACCCAAAATATAAAAGACCGATTAGAGTAGGTGACACTAATTAAAGATTCAAACATCATGATTTCACTATGATTTATTTGAAAAGGAACGTATTTTCCATCAGAATATCATTGAATAAAAGAATTCAAGATGCACACAAAGAAAGGGAATAAATAGAAAACCAGGTGTGGATAGTAGTACAACTACCTCTCAGATTTCACCATGCTTGCTCAGAATCCAAACACGGTCTCATGTAGAAACTATCCTATAACTGAAAAGAAAACAAATGAAAGGAAAGAAGCGGAGAAAAAAGCAAATCGAATTAAAGCAATGCAAAGAAAAAAACTGAGAAAATCAAACACTACTATTACTCCTAACCTAATAAGAGCATAGTTTAAACTCACGTGAAGTGATATTTCCAATGCAGTCACTGGCCCATTGGCTGGCCTATGTACGCGAGGTAATGCATGTCAAGGAATATATTTAAGCATAACAAAAAAAAAAAATATAAGACAAGGAAAACATAACGTTCAAAGTTTGAAAGTGTGTGCAGAGTGTTGAGTCCCGAATTTGCCTCTTTTCCATACACTTTTCCATATCTCTTTCACTCACCTAAACCTCCAAAATTGTCAATATCATGTGCAAAAGGGTATCTAACATGGTTTTTAATTATGTTTGTGTGTTTTCTATTTGATTTAGATTTTGTTCATACAGCTACGGAAACTTGTCACTTTCCGCAGCCGCTGCAACTTTCCGCAGCTATTTTGTGGAAATCAATGTTACAGGTGTCAACGAAGGAAACGAGCCACATGGGCAGGCTAGGAATGACAAGGACATGGTTCGTGTCCTATTGGTTCAAGTAAATTCGTCGAGGAAAGCCGCGGTCAAAGCCATCCACGTGGAAGTCAACTGTGGAGTTCTATGTCGGCTGGACTCTTTTCGTGGCATAGAAACATCCATACGGCCGTTTCCAAGCTTACGGAGGTTAATTGACATCTGTGCAAAGTTCTGGAGTTGAAGTTAAGCGCCCACCTTCCATAGATCCGTTTTCCAACATGGCCATACTCCTAAATCCGTGGCCTTAGTGGTCTACGTGCTGGCTGCTATCATAAACTTCAGGAGACAGTTACATTTTATTGCTTTATAAAGAGCGTTTGCATACGCACGTAGGGTTAGTGAATGTGAGTTGATAGTTGTTAGTTGATATATCTGTTAAGTTGATGTGCGTACTCTGTTATGTGGTGATTACGCTGCCTTGAGCCGTAATACCACCAGCCTGTAATGACTTTCTTTTTAATGTGAAAAACTCTGTTTCATAACTTAATTTGTGTTTGAAGATCATACCAGAGCTACGTAGAGGGCCCCTGCTCAGCCGAGGTTCTGTGTATTAATGTATATATTTTTCATTTCATTTCTTTAAGCGGTCATTGTATCATAACTCATTACATGTTCATATTTCATAGTTGTTTTATTTCTGTTCATACATTTCTGTAATTTCCATTGCATTCCTGTCTTTTATGTTTTTATGATTGTTAAATCACTGATCAGTTTTCTTGTGCAGGTTTTAGGTAGACAGCCCGGGGCATTTTCATAGTATTTTTGTTAATGATATGAAACTGATATTATTCTGCTGCTAGTTTTCTTTCCACAGTTTTTGTTTAACTTCAGTCTTGTCTTGTGCACTTCAGTTTTGTTTATCTGATTCAGTAGTTAAAATTAGACATATTAAGCTACTCATAGTGTCTTCAGCTACCTCCGAAAGCCACAGCTGGACTGATGGTGAGGGGCTGCATGATGAAATGTGTAGTTTAGTATTAGTTTCCTTTCTGCAAAATTAGATATATTAAGTTGCTCTTAGCGTCTTCGGTTACCTCCGAAAGCCATAGCTGGACTGATGGTGAGGGGCTGCATGATGAAATGTGTAGTTTAGTATTAGTTTCTTTTCTGCAAATTAAATAATCAGTTACACAAGTTGTTTATGATTACTTCCGCAAGTCATAGCTGGTCTAATGATGAAGGGTCGGAAAATGAATTGATGTAATCTGATTTAGATTTATTTCATTGCAATTTTGAATTTCCATAAGCATAGTTTCTTTTGTGTTCAGTTGGCAGCAAGAATAGTTTAGTTTTCATATTCACTAGTTTCTTGTTTTGATTCATTAGATTAACAGCACTTTCCATTTCAGCAGTTTACTTTCTTTTGTCATTTTAATTTCAATTTGCTTTTAAAGTTTCGAGATTGGTAAATCATTATAGGGGATATCACTTCCTTGAACAATTATAACCAAGCTGTTTTTCACTTTAGAATTTCCATTTCACCTTAGAAAGACCATAAACGACAAAAAGTTAAGAAAGAGGTTATCTTGCACATATGGTGCGCCGCACTTCATCAGCTTACGATTCCCGGATTGACAATTAAATGCAGCAATTTAGGACACACTAAATTGACCAAACATTTTGGCGCCGTTGCCGGGGAAGTGTAACTAGGTAGCCAATTTCTTAAAAAAAAACACATAAAATCATAAAAAGAAGGGAAAACTTGATAACTTCTTGAAGTATGCTCTCCTCTTGCACCTAGTGTGATCTGGAGGATCAGAAAAGAGAGTTATTGGTTTAGTAATTTCTTAAGTATGCTCTCTTCTTGCACCTAGTGTGATCTGGAAGATCAGAAAGAGAATTATTAGCCCAACTTTTGTTAAAAAATATATAAAAAAAAAATGACATGCATAGAGCAAGAGATTCTAGGGGAAGGTTTATAGCTAAAGCCAAGAGTTCGATTTTCATAACTCCATCTTCTTCAAGGCATAGACCAGATTCACCATCATCTACCCCTAACCTTAAGATTTTTGGAAGTCAAGGAACAGCTGAATTAGAGGATTCTCCTACACCACCTACTAAAACCCACTTAGTCAACAAAGAGACTTTCTCTCATCCTTCCTTGGTAGAAGAACTAGAGGACTATAAGGACTCTAAAGAAGCTATCATGGCAGAGGAAGTAATAAATAGAGGTGGAGGTAGAGGAGGAGGAGATAATGAAGATAACAATGGTGAAGGAAATAACGGTAGAAATAGGGACAATCTGCTTGGATTCCTTATAGTTGATGAGGAAACTCATGCAACAATGAAAAATATCTCACCATCTGTTCTCCCTAACTTTTATGGATTACGAAGTGAGGATCCTGAAACATTTCTGTTTGAGTTTGAAGTAGTATGCCGAACTTATGATTATATGGAAGATTCTCAAAAACTCAAACTGTTTCCTTCAACTTTGAAGGGATCTGCTTTGAAATGGTTCATGGATTAGCCACTCAATCTATCAGGACTTGGAATGATATGAAACAAACATTTTTGGATAGATACTTGGACTATTGTATGCCCACCAATCACAAGGATGAGGTATTCAAAATGATGCAAAAAGAAGATGAAAATTTGGAAGACTTAATTGAAAGATTTCAATACAACTTGAAAAAAGCAAAGATGAGCAACTTAGATAATGAAACCTTGAAAGCCCTCCTATTAAAAGCCATTAGAGATGAATGGATAGACATTTTAAACATGATGGGTAAAGGAGACATTTCTCAACTCCCATTTCATGATATAACAGAGCTATGTATCCAATTCTCAAGGGGAAGATCTAAAACTGGAAAAGGGCCTAGGGATTCTTCTCTTATTAGGGCTAACAAATCTGCAACTGGATCAGTAAGTAGGGCAGAGATTGGTAATATGCTTGATGAGTTTAAAACTGATATCTTAGGGGGTCTTAGTGAACAACTAGACCCCCTTAAAATCCAAAACAAGCAGAAAGCAGAAACAGATGCTTTAGCCATCTTTTGTCCGAAATGTAGAAAGAAACATGCTTTAAGGGAATGTCCCATGGATGCAAAAGTTGTAGAAACATGTATGATTTGCTCAGAAAATCATGAAATCAAGGATTGTCCTTCAATCCCTGGACTCAAAGCTGTTTTTCAAGAAGATCCAAATTCAATAGAGTCTCTCTGTTTTGTCGCAAGGAGACCTTGGCAGGGACAACAATCTCAAAGGTTTAATAACCCTATGAATCTTCAAACCCCACCAAATTGGACTCCTTGGCAACAACCTTGGCCCCAACATCAAAATTCATATCAGCCATGGGTACAAGGGATGCAAAATCCTTATGGGAGATTTGCTCAATTTTATCAATATCCTCCATCTTTTCAAAATCAGCAAGCTCCACAATTTTCAAGCCAAAATCCACAACAACTTTCATTGCCATTTCCACAACATCAACCTTCTCAACAAAATACAAATCCTCAACTCATGCTCCCATACCAACAGAAGACAAATCAACTTCCAGCTCAGCCATTGCCAAATCCTAACAATAAGAATCCTCAAAATACTTATATGGTAGAAGGACAACAATTTCCTACCTATATGATTGTTCCTCTCAACGATGTACAACTCAGATCTGGTAGAGTTTTAGAAAAAACTTCTATAGACATTCAAGAGCAAGATACCTCTGAGGAGGACTCTCTTCAAATCAATAAGGGTTCTGAGGAAGAATCTCTTCAAAATTCAAAAATTCAAAAAGAAAAAGAAAAGCTAGCATCCACAACTCCTATAGTTGAGCAACATGTATCTTCATCTACACCTCCTTTTTCGGAAAGACTACAAATTGATAAGGGGGTGGAAAAACAAATTTTGTTGCCTAACTATGACTTTCTAGATGAATTGAAGAATGTTTGTATCAAGATTCCATTGCTACAAGCCATTCGAGAAATTCCTATTCTAGCAAAAACCATAAAGGAGTTGAGTTTCAAAAGACCAGGAAGAAAGCTAAAGGACACGAGAAGAATCCACCTGGTAGGAAAGATTGCAGACATTATGATGGGAAAAATTGCCATGCAGAAGTATGTAGATCCTGGAAGTCCAATTGTCAAGACACATATAAATGGGATAGAAATTCAAAACACATTGATTGACTTAGGGGCTGCTATCAACATTATGAGTAGACAGACTATGGAACAGTTAAAACTTCCTAACCTTCTTTTTACACCTACCTTATTGCAACTTGCAGATCGATCGGTTATTAAACCAGATGGTGTATTAGAAGATATTTCAGTCTCCTTAGATTCTTGGGAATATCCAGTAGACTTTATGATTTTGACTCCAAAAAGTAATCTAGGAGGACATCCAATTATCTTAGGAAGACCTTGGCTGGCCACAGCTGATGCTTTTATTAGTTGTAGATCTGGAGACATGTACATTTCTAATGGTAATTCGACGAAGAAATTCAATTTGTATCCTCCCGCAAGAGCAATTACAGAAATAGGAGACAATGAATGGGTCGATGATGAGAACACTATACAACCTGTCTTTACCATTTCTGAGATTAGTGAGGATAGTCAAATTCTGAACACATTAGAAAATTTTGAAGTAACTTCAGAATATGACCCCACACAATTTCAGTTGGAGTCTGACATAGAATATTTATCATCAAGACAAATGTCTCTTTACTCTATGGAAGAATTTGGTAATTCTGTTTTTGAGATTTTTCCAGAAAAGACATTAAAGATCAACAAACATCTGGAGAAGTCACAACAAGAAGAACTAACCAGAATCTTGCAAAAACATTCTACTGCATTTGCATGGGAGTATACTGACATGAAGGGTATTGATCCTAATACTTGCATCCATCATATCTATATTGAGGAAAACGATAGACCAATCAGACAACCTCAAAGAAGGATGAATCCAAATCTTAGGGAAATAGTGAAAGAAGAGCTCCAAAAACTTCTCAATGTAAACTTCATTTATCCAATTTCAGATAGCCGATGGGTTTCTCCTTTGGTTATAGTACCTAAAAGAATGGTAAATGGAGAGTATGCATTGATTACAGGGAGTTGAACAAAGCAACTTTGAAGGATCACTTTCCTTTGCCTTTTATTGATCAGGTATTAGATACATTAGCAGGTAAAAAGTACTTTCATTTTTGGATGGTTTTAGTGGCTATAATCAAATTCAGGTAGCACCTGAAGATCAAGATAAGACCACATTTACTTGTCCATGGGGAACTTTTGCCTACCGAGTACTTCCTTTTGGGTTATGTAATGCACCTGCAACATTCCAAAGAGAAGTACTAGGAATTTTTTCTGATCTAATCCATGATTGTGTAGAGGTTTATATGGATGATTTTACAGTTTATGGTAATTCATTTGAAGAGGCATTAGAAAATTTGGAAAAAATTCTCATAAGATGTAAAGAAACAAACCTTTCATTAAGCCATGAAAAATGCTTTATGATGTTTACTGAAGGGATTGTTTTAGGACATCATATTTCAGGAGATGGAATTAAAGTTGATAGATCAAAAGTTGAAGTCATCTCCAAGTTACCTATTCCAAATTGTCAAAGAGATGTTAGAAGTTTTCTAGGATTTACTGGTTACTATAGAATATTTATAGAAAAATTCACTAAAATAGCATCTCCACTCTTCAAATTGCTTACAAAAGGCTGTGAATTTAAATGGGATCTTGATTGTCAATCAGCCTTTGAAACTTTGAAAACAAGAATATCTGAAGCACCTATCTTGAGAGGACCAAATTGGAAACTCCCTTTCCATATTTCTACGGATGCTTCAGATACAGCTCTAGGAGCTCTGTTGGGTCAAAAAGATTTAGTTCCTTATGCCATTTATTATACCGGTAAAAATTTGACTCCCACAGAGTTGAATTATACTGTGACTGAAAAAGAGTTTTTAGCTGTTGTTCATGCAATTAATAAGTTTAGACATTACATAACAGGCTATGAAACTTTTATTCATACTGACCATTCTGCAATTAGATATTTAATGAACAAACCTGTTACTAATGGCAGAGTGACAAGATGGCTTTTATTTTTGCAAGAATTCAATATTACTGTGTTGGATAGACCAGGAAAACAGAATACAGTAGCTGATTTCTTGTCTAGGATTCAGAATACTAAAGAAGATTCTCCTGTAGAAGATAAATTTCCTGATGAATACTTGTTTGCAGTAACTATTAAGACCCCTTGGTATGCAGATATTGCTAACTATTTGGTTACGGGGAAACTACCTTCACATTTATTTCCAAGAGAAAAACGAAAGATTATTCAGGAGAGTTCAAAATATTCATGGATTTCTAACGAATTGTTTAAAACAGGGCCAGATCTTGTGATCAGAAGATGTGTCAGGGAAGATGAAATGCCTGATATTCTTAAGGCATGTCATGATGAGCCATGCGGCGGACACTTTGCGGACAAAAGGACGGCCTATAAAATCCTTTCCTTGGGATATTATTGGCCTTCTCTCTTCAAAGATGCAAAACAATATGTCGAAAGGTGTGATAGCTGCCAAAGAGTAGGGAAACCTACCCTTTCAAATGAAATGCCACTGCAAACACAGGTACTCATTGAACCCTTTGAAAAATGGGCTTTAGATTTCATTGGACCGATTAATCCACCATCGAAGCAAAAGAAGTATATAATGGTTTGCACTGATTATGTTACTAAATGGGTAGAAGCTAAAGCATTAGTATCTGCTACTGAAAATTCAGTTGTTTATTTTCTTTATGAGGATATTTTTACTCGCTTTGGTGTTCCAAGAGAAATTGTAACAGATCAGGGGAGCCAATTCACATCAAATTTGGTGGAGAAGTTGATGGAAGAATACAAAATCAAGCACAGAAAATCTACTCCTTACCATCCACAAGCAAATGGTCAAGTGGAGTCCACAAACAAAGTTCTTGAAAGTATCATTACCAAAAATGTTCATCTACATAGAAGAGATTGGGCAGAAAGGCTTCCAGAAGCCTTGTGGGCCTACAGAACTACATGGAGGAATACAACAGGACATTCTCCCTATGAACTTGTTTATGGGAAAGAAGTCTTGTTCCCCATTGAGTTCCAAGTCAAGACCTTCAAGATAGCGATTCAGTTGGGAATGGACTTATCAGAAGCTCAAAAGCATAGAATGGAGCAATTGAATGAGCTAGATGAGATCAGACAAGAAGAAATTCTAAGAACTGATCTAGTTCAATATCAAAGAACTAAGTGGCATGACAAATATATCAAAGAGAAGAAGTTTCAAGAAGGAGATTGGGCTTTGTTATTTGACTCCAAGTTTAAAGACTTTCAAGGGAAATTTCAGACTCATTGGCTTGGGCCATATGAGATTGACAAGGTCTTTAACAATGGAGCTGTAAGAATCAAGACCTTTGATGAGTTTCAAACTCCTCTTTTAGTGAATGGCCATAGATTGAAAGTTTATCATAAGCCACTCTCTAAAGAGGATTTTGTCAAGTTGTTTCAAGAAAATTCTGCAATCAGGCTGGTACAGAAGAATCCTTCTTCTCTACCAAGCTAGTTTTTGTTTTTCAAGTTAAAAAAAAAAAAAAAAAGAGAAAAAAAATGGTATAAGCCTGAAAACCAATCATTGATTGGCAGTCTTATACAGAAAATATGGAGTGAAAATCAGGGATACCTGACACTCTATATTTTCCAAAAAAAAAAAAAAAATTCTGTCTTTTATTTCATTTCATCTCACCACCCACTCCATTTCATTCCACTTCATTTCATTTCATTTCATTTCATTCCACTTCATTCCACTTCATCCCATCCATTCCATCAATAAAAATCTTTTTATGACCATTTCCACCTGGTCATTTGTCATTTGTTCATTTCTATTTCAGCCAAGTAATAGCTGTGTCAGTTTCCGCAGCTGACATCTGTTTCCGCAGCTGACTCCAGTTTCCGCAGCCAGGAGCAGATTCCGCAGCTACTACTACTCTGTTTTCAAAAAGAATGCACAGTTAGTTGTTGTTTTCATAAAATCATGAAATAAAATGCAGGAGAGTATCAATGGGACATTCAAGACACTAATGAAGATCAATCAGTTGAAGACCAAGGGCAAAAGCAAGGATTCCAAAGGTATGAATAAAGTTTATTTCAAATAGTATAAAAAACACATTTTTATGTAATTTTAAACTATGAGCTCTACCCATAACGCGCAATGATTATATTGACAGTCCGTAACCTTCCACGATCTCTATGTTATCCTCTTGCATTTATTCACAAACGGTTTCATTATTGAAATTCCGACTCTCACTCATGTTCAAATATCCCACCGTAAATAATGATACGTATTTGAGTTGACAAAGGACTCTTACAAGCCGCATAACTTCATAATCATTGATTGAAACGTGTTCATATTTATGACACAGCCACCAAAAATTCAAAATGCGGCCAAATGCATTATGCTTTGTTAACCTCTTTGTCGTGTCTCTGTCGTGTTTACAAAACCTCACTCTACTCATTCTCATTCCCTGTTTCACTCCATTCCGTTCCTTTTGTTCACTCTCATTCCCGTATATTCACCCACAGTCTTATTCCATTCTGTGTATGGTGCTCATTTCCGTTTTGTGATAACATCCCCACAGCATTGTGCTCGACTCCGTGTATTCCATCGTTCCACTTCCGCTTAAAACCCTCACAGAGGCAAGCTGTGAAGCACAGGGAAGTAAAATGGGAAAATTATTAAGGGCAGAGCCGGAAGGACCGAAGTTCATAGAGGGATTTCCACAAGCAAAAGAGATGTTGAGAAAAGCTAAATGGCTGCGTTTTATTCAGAAATTCCGGGGTTACCACGGAGAAGTTACCAAAGCGTTTGCAAGATCATTTGATGGCTCGGAAGCAGAAGTGGGAGACCTCAAGTTTTTGGTTAATGAAGCATCAATAGCAGCAGCCACAGAACTTCTTCAGGAAGGGGAACGGTGGTTCAAAAACAAAAGTATCAGTGATGAGGCATGGAGAACAATCCTCCGAAATCAAGGTATGGATATCACTGTTTTCAAAAGAGGAATTCCAGTGCATCCAATAAAAGATGAATGGGCCACTTTATTACTCATTGTTCAGAAATTTATCACATGTGAAGGCCGCTTTGGCTCTATGTACATGTATCATACTAGGATATTGATGAATTTCCTTGACAACCAAACTCTCAATCTTCCTTATTTCCTATTCAATAGCTTGAAGAAAATGGCTGTGACTGTGCAAAAACACCTAGGAGATGTAGAGCCTCATTTATATCATCATGGGCTTATAAAAAATTTGATTGAAAAGGAACTAAAAGAAAGAGAAGATACTTGGGAACAATTCTTAGTAAGAAACTTCTTTGAAGAACCTCAGGAAATTCCTGAAGGTAATCCAATTAGAAGGAGTAGAAGAAAGAAAATGGATGTTGAAACCCAGGATGCTCCTACACAGGAAGTTCCCGCAGCTAGCACAGCAAAAAGAAGTAGAAGGAAAAGAACAGTAGATGAAATCCAAGATACTTCTACTATTACTATGAAGAAAAATGATAGAGAAGAGAGATTGGTAAAAAGGAAGAAGAAGGAAATCAAAACTAAGAAGCCAATAATACCAAAAGGGAAAGAAATTATTGAGGCTGTCCATAAAACTTCTTCTGAAGAAGAAGAAGATCACCAAATTCTATCAAAAAGATTAATTTTTCTTCAAAAACAGTCATCTCTATCCAAGAAGGCAAAAACAGGAAAACAAGAACAAAAGGGTAGTGTACCACAGCATGTGAGGAGAAGCAGCAGGCTTAAGGGAAAACTGAGAAAAACACAAATTAGAGGTCCTCATTTCATTGATTTGGGTGAAGAGACATCTGAACAGTCTCCAACTGACCATAGTCCATTTCAGTCAGTTAGTGAACCTGACTCCTTTCACTCCCAATCAGACAATGAGCATACTCCATCTTATTCTCAGCAAAATATTGATGAAAGTTCTCCTCAGCCAAATTTTGAACATAATTCTCCCTTGCGGCACTTTGAGGACAGCCCAATGAAAAAGACACCGGAAGTAGACCCCAAACAGCAGGAGGTGTATGACTATATAGAATCCTTGGAGAAGGCAGCCACAGGCCCAAGTACCTCTTCTATTCAGCCTCATACATTGCAGGATGATTTGGTTCAGTCATTAAAGCAGGAGATTTTTGAGCTTGAGCTTTTGAATCGGCATATCAAAAATGAAAATGAAACACTCAAAGAGCAAGGCAAACTGGAAAAGATTATCCATGACAATACTATGTTACATTTGGGTATTTGGCAAAAGAAGAATAAGAAGCTAAAAAGGAAATGCCAAAAATTGAGCAGAGCACTTGTGAATATCAAATTCAGGTGCCTCATGAAGAAACCCAGAATGATGGCGGTACCAAAGAAGAAGAGAAGGGGGTTAGATGTGCTGGCTGAAGTATCAAGGCACATGAATTGAACAAAGAGTGTCAAAATTTTGGTTGCATGAGGACATGCAACACCTTCACAGTGGGGGTATGTTGAGTCCCGAATTTGCCTCTTGTCCATACACTTTTCCATATTTTTTTCACTCACCTAAACCTCCAAAATTGTCAATATCATGTGCAAAAGGGTATCTAACATGGTTTTTAATTATGTTTGTGTGTTTTATATTTGATTTAGATTTTGTTCATACAGCTGCGGAAACTTGTCACTTTCCGCAGCCGCTGCAACTTTCCGCAGCTATTTTGTGGAAATCAATGTTACAGGTGTCAACAAAGGGAACGAGCCACATGGGCAGGCTAGGAATGACAAGGACATGGTTCGTGTCCTATTGGTTCAAATAAATTCGTCAAGGAAAGCCGCGGTCAAAGCCATCCACGTGGAAGTCAACTGTGGAGTTCTATGTCGGCTGGACTCTGTTTCGTGGCATAGAAACATCCATACGTCCGTTTCCAAGCTTACGGAGGTTAATTGACATCTGTGCAAAGTTCTGGAGTTGAATTTAAGCGCCCACCTTCCATAGATCCGTTTTCCAACATGGCCATACTCCTAAATCAGTGGCCTTAGTGGTCTACGTGCTGGCTGCTATCATAAACTTCAGGAGACAGTTACATTTTATTGCTTTATAAAGAGCGTTTGCATACGCACGTAGAGTTAGTGAATGTGAGTTGATAGTTGTTAGTTGATATAGCTGTTGAGTTGATGTGCGTACTCTGTTATGTGGTGATTACGCTGCCTTGAGCCGTAATACCACCAATCTGTAATGACTTGCTTTTTAATGTGAAAAACTCTGTTTTCATAACTTAATTTGTGTTGAGGATCGTTACCAAAGTTGCGTAGAGGGCCCCTGCTCAGCCGAGGTTCTGTGTATTAATGTTTATATTTTTCATTTCATTTCTTTAAGCAGTCATTGTATCATAACCCATTACATGTTCATATTTCATAGTTGTTTCATTTTTGTTCATACATTTCTGTAATTTCCATTGCATTCCTGTCTTTTATGTTTTTATGATTGTTAAAACACTGATCAGTTTTCTTGTGCAGGTTTTAGGTAGACAGCCCGGAGCATTTTCATAGTATTTTTGCTAATGATATGAAACTGATATTATTCTGCTGCTAGTTTTCTTTCCACAGTCTTTGTTTAACTTCAGTCTTGTCTTGTGCACTTCAGTTTTGCTTATCTGATTCAGTAGTTAAAATTAGACATATTAAGCTACTCATAGTGTCTTCAGCTACCTCCGAAAGCCACAGCTGGACTGATGGTGAGGGGCCGCATGATGAAATGTGTAGTTTAGTATTAGTTTCCTTTCTGCAAAATTAGATATATTAAGCTGCTCTTAGCGTCTTCAGTTACCTCCGAAAGCCACAGCTGGACTGATGGTGAGGGGCTGCATGATGAAATGTGTAGTTTAGTATTAGTTTCCTTTCTGCAAAATTAGATATATTAAGCTGCTCTTAGCGTCTTCGGTTACCTCCGAAAACCACAGCTGGACTGATGGTGAGGGGCTGCATGATGAAATGTGTAGTTTAGTATTAGTTTCTTTTCTGCAAATTAAATAATCAGTTACACAAGTTGTTTATGATTACTTTCGCAAGTCATAGCTGGTCTAATGATGAAGGGTCAGAAAATGAATTGATGTAATCTGATTTAGATTTATTTCATTGCAATTTTGAATTTCCATAAGCGTAGTTTCTTTTGTGTTCAGTTGGCAGCAAGAATAGTTTAGTTTTCATATTCACTAGTTTCTTGTTTTGATTCATTAGATTAACAGCACTTTCCATTTCAGCAATTTACTTTCTTTTGTCATTGTAATTTCAATTTGCTTTTAAAGTTTCGAGATTGGTAAATCATTATAGGGGATATCACTTCCTTGAACAATTATAACCAAGCTTGTTTTTCACTTTAGAATTTCCATTTCACCTTAGAAAGACCATAAACGACAAAAAGTTAAGAAAGAGGTTATCTTGCACATATGGTGCGCCGCACTTCATCAG
>CM076576.1:486884054-486997332 GCA_034641835.2 Pinus albicaulis
TGTTCTAAAATATTTATTAAACATTATAACATGCAAGAATACATTTCTTGGTTAAATCACAATGCTCCATAGTGTTATACGGCGAGAATATTTTCCCAAATTTAATCGTGTCCATTCACGATAAAAAAAAATAGAAACCACATGTAGAAGTTGAAATTGATACCTATTTTTTTAACCGAGTCGATTTCTATTTAATATTCAAAAATAGGGGGGAAGAATTCCCTTTGTTACATTTAGGTGATGGTGGGAAGGCCTTGGGAGTAGTTAGTAGGCAGAAAATCAGAGCCTCCTTTGTGACAACTACTACTACTATACTGCATGAAAAAATCGTAATATATTCTAACAAACTGCGAGAGCATAAGTGAAAATTTAAATGACATGATCTGAAGAGAAAGATGGAGGAGTGAGGATTAGTCTATATTAATAGGTCGACCATAAGAAGCATCGGTGTTGTCTTGATTATCTCCAGGATTGGCATTGTTTGAACTAGAGCTAGGCGTTGATCTCTTGTCAAGCATGTATTTTAGGATCTGCGAGAACTCTTCCATGTGGGCACAACGGTTTGAGGCATTATTTAGCTGCTTCTTAAAAGATTGTGCTTGATGCTAAAGGAAAGAAGTGTCCACTTGATGTTTATCTTCCATAATCTTCAAATGTCCTCTTATCAACTCCATCTCGGCTTGGAGGTCAGCACAATGGAAACAATTTTCATTTCTCATGATGACTGAAAAAACCACTAATTGACTGTAGTAGGGAGAAAAATGCACTCTGTTGGGGGCGGAAATGATGTTGGAGTATCCGAGTTGCTGAAGGGAAGACGGAAAAGGAGAGTTGGGATAGATATAGGAAAATACAGTATGAGGGAGAGGGTGGGAAATGCGAGAAGATAGGCTGCAGGATTTCAGTGAATCAGTAAGGAAGAAGCCAATGGAATTCTCAATGAGCAAGAGCCCAGGAAGACAGGGCCCAGGAGGGCAAATGCGAGCCACTAAACACATAGAGGGGAGGAGATCAGAGAGCACAATGCAGCTGTCGTTGGGAGGATGTTGATTCAAAGGGAGGACCGAGTCTGAATAAATAGAATAGACACAGGGAGAAGGAAAATAGGGAGGAGAGGTTGGGCAAGAGTCACGAGAGGATAAGATCACGAGAAGATCATTGTGTAGGGTATGGGTGAGGCAGAACTGCCTTGACAGGATCATGAAGAGGCAGAGAATCGGGCAAGGATAGATTATGCGAGGGAGAAAAATCATGGCATGGGAGAAAAGGTTGTATCTCCTTGGAAAAGGAGTTGACCGACAAGTCTGTTACAAGCATTATTTGCCAAGATATCTGCTTTATTGTTGTTTGTTCTGAGAATATGAAACAAGGAGAGATCTGCAGTTTCCTTGCTCAAGGTGCGACATCTAGCAATAAGCCTACTGAGATCTATGTTGGGGGTCTACGTTGAGTTTTTCATCATGTTTATGGTGATTTCTGAATCACCAGATACCATGACTTTTTTTATTTTAAGTGTCTTGATAATTTCGAGTCCTTTCAACAGAGCGTAGGCTTCAACTCTGTTATTTGACAGACAACCAAGCCCCCATTCAAAGGAGATCACGATGCAACCTTGTCCATCCGTTATGTGACCTCTTTCCCCTGCTATCCCCGGGTTTTCTTTTGAAGCTCCATCAAAGAAAAACGCAAGCCTTTTGAGCCCGTTAAGCCACTCGATAAACTCTTTCTCTTTGAGCCTAATCTTCCGCTGCTCATTGTGGGAAGATTGATTAACTGGATTTTTGCTAAACCTCAGAGGATTTTCAAGAGCTCTACCAAGGAAGTTTCTTTCTTCAACCTACAGATTGTTAAATTTAGATGGTTGTTGTTTTTGGAAAGGATTTTCTCAATAGTGAGACTTTAGGTCTTGCTCTGGACTTTCCTTATACAAGGTCTCTGATCTTGGAAAATAGCCTTATTCCATATTAGCCAGATGTTCCACAGAAAAACATAGGGAAGGATATCCCAAACTCTTTTGGTTTCATTCTTGCTTTTTTCCCCCATGGATAACTTCTTTTCCAATTGATGATCAAATCCGAGATCGAGCTAATTGCACCTAATTCAATCCAGGAGAATTCTGATAGTGAAAGCCAACACTGCGAGGAAAACAGACATCCAACAAAAAGATGGAATTTCATCTCTTCAACCATGTGATAGAGGGGGCATCTAGAAGCACAGTAGATACCTCTTTTTTTAAAAAAATTTGGTGGTCAATATCTTCCCTTTGAGCAGGATCCAAATGAATATTTTAAATTTTGGTAGTGCTTTAGATTTCCAAATTTGTGTCCAAATGGCCCAAGGAAGAGCAGGGTATTGATTTCTTAGAAGGGACTCATACCCAACTTTGATTTTGTAAGAGGAGCTAGAAGGGTCCCATCTGAAGCTGTCTTGACTGTCTTTGGACAGAGGAGCTGCACCGTGGAGCATTCCTTTCCGAATTGTTGATAATTTTAGAGGAGGGGAGGCATGATTGGAAAGGTCCAACCCTTCCATAGGCTGGTATTCACTTCCCAGCTGGAAATTTGATCCAAAGTATTAATCCCTTGGTTTCTGAAATAATTTTGAATGCGAAGAGTGCTAGGATTGTTTGAGAGAGGGGGTTGCGCCATAATTTTATCTTCCCAGATATTTATGTTGCGTCCTCCCTGAGGAAATTTGGAGATATTATTGATGATGAAAGGAATGGATTTTTTTACAGAGAGCCCAAATTTTAGTGCAAGTTATGTGGGGAACAACATGATATAAAAGATTTTTCCTTGGCGTGGAGAGGTATTTTGACTCCAGCACTTGCTTCCACCAAGTTTTTTGTCCCGTTATAAGGTGCCAGACTATTTTTCCCCCAAAAGAAATGTTCAACAACGTAGGAATGTGAATTGCAAGTCCACCATTTTCATGATTTTTGGCTACCTGTCTCCATTTAACCAAATTTAATTTCTTCTTCTCATTTTTCCCTCCTTGCCATAAGAAATGTCTTAATATTGCTTCTATTTTTTGATGAATGCTGATGGGAGCCTATAGAGGGGGAAAGTGATATAGAGGCAAGGCAAAGAGGACCGGTTTTAAAAGGATTATACACCTAGCCAAGTTGAGCCAAGAGGACCCCCATTGCTGAACTTTATTTTTCATTTTGTCGAAGGTGAGATTCCAGATCTTTGTCTTCAACTGTCCTGTACTGACTGGAATCCCAAGATAATTAAAGTGAGTCCAATTCCACTGATAGGAGACCCCAAATATTTGAGCTATGTTGTGGATGGTGTTAATAGTTTCATTCCACCCATAAATAAAACTTTTATGATAGTTTATCTGCCCTCCAGAATAGTGTATAAATTTGTCAAGAAGCAATTTAAACCTATGGGAAATGATGCTGGTGGCCCCAGCCATCAAGAGGGTATCATCAACAAACTGATAATGATTCATGTTCTTGACTCCGTTGCTAAATTTGATGCCAGTCATTAGCCCAGCTCCACGTTTCTGATCCAAGGCCCTGCTCAAAGATTCTGCCATAAGAATGAAGAGGAAGGGAGATAATGGGCAGCCTTACCTGAGGCCTCGGGAGGATTGAAAGTATTTCCTAGGTCTTCCATTGACTAAGGGGGAGATCCAAGGACTCGATATGCAGGCTTGGATGAGTGATATGAAGTCTGCTTCAAATCCCATTTTCTGAAGAACCGAGAGGAGGAAGGAGTGTCTCACTCTATCAAACGCATTTGCAAGATCAAGTTTCAGGATAAATCCCTTCTTAGATCTCATCATGCTAGAATGAATGGCTTCTTGGACCAAAATAATGGATTCAGTGATTTGTCTTTAGGAGATGAATCCTCCTTGATTTTCAGAGATGAGGTTCGGGAGGTGGGTTTTGAGGCAGTTGGCAAGCATTTTGGTTATGATTTTGTACGAAGAATTGCAAAGGGAAATAGGCCTGAATTTGGAAAAGGAGGAGGGGTGGTTCTCTTTGGGGATGAGGGCAAGGGAAGTCGAGTTGGTGAATCCCTCGATCTTCTTTTTTCTTTGAGCCCAAAGGATCATTTTGGAAAGGTATTTTTTTATGACATCCCAGAAGTTCTGGAAGAAACTTATGGTGAAACCATCTAGGCTCGAGGATTTGTCAGGGTGGAGAGTCCAGATTGCGTTAATAATTTCAGCCTCCTTGATTTCCTTGTTAAGAGATGAATTGATTTCATCCATAATCATATTGGGCGTATGTGTCAAGAAATCACTATAATCCTCTAGCTCTGCAATTTCGGTTAGGAGGTTTTTATAATGGCTATATGCTGTTGATTTAATAGCCTCTTGTTCTGTGTGCTTTTTTCCTTCTTCATCTTTTATTTCAGTGATATTATTTCTTGAAATTTTGACAGTGGCTTGTTTGTGGAAAAATGAGGTATTTTTATCCCCGGCCTGCAACCAGAGATTTCTTGATTTAAGCGTCCATTTTTCCTCTTCTTTTCTGCTAGCTTTATATAAGTTCCAATAGAGCTCTTTTTCGTGATCCTGCTTCTCTTTTCTTACTCCACGGGTGTTGATGTCTGTTTGGACAATTTCCAACATTATCTTGGTATCATTTTTTACTTTTTCCGGTTCACAATAATGGACTTTGGCCCACTCTTTGAGCGCAATATGCACCAACTTCAATTTTGTTTCCCAAATTTGAATTGGGGAACCCTCAACATGTTGATGCCAAGTGTTGCTCACGATCTATCTAGCATCACAGAATTCACACCAAAGCTGATTATATTGAAAGGGAAGAGGCCCCAGGAGGACTGATCACCTAAGATAAGGGGGGCAGGGTAGTGATCAGAGGCAGAACATGACAAGATGGAAGAGGAAGCTACAACAAAATGAGAGATAAGGGAAACATCAACAAGGAAATGGTCAAGCCTTTCCATTATGTTTCCAGCCCCAATTCTACGATTATTCGAAGTAAATTTTCAATTTTTGGTGATGATATCCACCAGGTCGTGATCTTGGATGATGGTTTCCAACTACTCTCTTAAAGAATCAAGGTTAAATCTACCTCCTCTTTTTTCATTGGCATGAAAGATCAGATTTAGATCCCCTCCAATGATGACATTAGGATTGTCCTCACTGTCTATGTCATCTTTCATAGTACTCCAACAAACATCTTTGTCTCTGTAGTGGTTTGGCCCATAAATATTATAAATAGTTATCATGACATCCTCTTGCAGGTTTTGAAGTTTGAATTTAATCCAGTCATGGGTCTTAACAATTTCCATCTATTTCAACTGTTCTGATTTGATATTGTGTCTATTCCTCTCGAGGCTCCTCTGGATTCCATCAAGGTACCTATGTAATTCATAATTTTGTTTATGGTATTTCCCATTTCTATCTCTCCTTGTTTGGTTTCTTGTAGGAGGACTATATCTGGCATTTCTTGATTGAAAAGGTCTTTTAGGGAAGTGTTTTTAGAGGGGTGCCTTAATACCCTACATTTCCAAGTGATAACTTTCATTATTTCAGGAATGCAGGTTGTGACCTTGTCTTCCCTCTTGGTTCATGTTGATTGGCTTCTTTGATTATAGGCCCTCCGATGTAGGTTTCTATTGGTTGTTGCGTACGAAGTGCAATATCCTTCTGTGCTACTTCATCACGGTGGTGTTTGGATGATTTTCTTCCGGGGCCTGTTCTTTTAAGGATTTCCAAAATAGCCCCCTTCTCTTTAGTTGTGTTCCTGGTGACAATCCGAGCTTAAGAGGGCTTAGTTGAAGAGGATGGAGGACATGAATTGGAAGGTGATGGATGAAGGAGGGAGTCTGGATGCGGGTAGGGGATGGATGGTTGAGGAGCGTCCTCTTCAAAGGAGGCAAGGGAAGAGAAAGTGTTGGGAGAGATGAAGGGAGGATCAGGGGTTGGGAGAGGGTTAAGGGGGGGATCAAGGATTTGGAGGGAGGATAAGGAAGGTTCCAGGTGAGAGTGATTGGGGGGGATGATAGATTGAGAGGGTTGATGGGAAGATGAAGCACCAAATATTTTAGAGTTTCACACTGTCTTTTTCTTTTTGATGTCTTCGCATTGGGTTCTGGATCTGTGTTTTCAACTTCAATAAATTTTGCAAATCTATTAGCGAAATGACCGTATTCATGGCATAACTTACACTTGAAGGGGATTTTTTCGTAGTCTAGTTGCTGTATATGCGTCCATTTGTCCACTTTTAGCTTGATCGCCTCTGGAAGTCCTTTCCCCAGATCAACCTGAACGCAGATTATTGCACATGCTTGCATGTTTTCCTTTGGCTCGCTTCTGTCAATAAAATTTCCTACGTCATTACCAATCGCTCTTACCAAATCATCTCCCGAGTAGTGAAGGGGAAGATGAGGAAGATGAACCCAGACAGGGACAACATTGGGAATGTCGAGTTCTAGATCGAAATTTGGAGTTCATTTGTTTAGGTAAAGCCCTCTGGTGTCCATGAAGTATTGTTCATTCATGAATATGAGATCTTTGTTTTCTTTTGTCTCAAAATGGAATGTATAATAGCCCCTACCACATAATCTGATAGAATTTTTTCCATTGATCTTGTCCATTCAGTTGCATTCTACCCATTTTTGGACTGCCTTTGGCGAGGCCCAAAGACCAGTAAATTGTCCAACGAGGCCTTTCTCAGCAAGAGAGAGGGCTGCCATTCAAGGGATCGCAGGAGGCAGAGAAAATTCTTGAATCCCATCCAGTTTTTTAACAAACTTTTATATTGTGGGTCTTGGTCAAGGCGGGTTCAAAGCGTTGATCAACGCTGAGAAGGCCAAAGTGTGATTAGGTCGGGAATCCGCCTCTGGGATGTCCTCCGGAGGGGCCATGCGGCTGCGATCGAGCAGCAGAGGCTACTGTTGCAGGGGGTGGGGGGCGGGGCGGCTGGGCCTGCGCCTAGGTCTTCCTAACTTTCACTCGTCTTCTTCCTCTTCACATTAGATACGCTTATTGAAGTAATTAATGTTTTCCTTTTGTTAAATTTGTACCTCATACATAATATTCTTGTTGATATATCTATTATTTAGAATACACAGTAAGACTACATTGTATTGTAACCCATGTGTAATTCCACAAAACTACCATTATACGTTTGGTTGTAGGGTTATAAAATTGTTTGTGTATTTTCATTTCATTCTAGAGCTACAAAATGCTTGTATATTTTCATTTGGTTGCAACGTTATAAAATGTTGCATACATTTTATTAAAATATATGAATATTTTTTAATATGAAATATTTTGAAACTTAAATCTGATCATATACATCAACTATGTATAATTTTTATTAATCTACTTATGATACCTATTCATCTTAAATCCATGTTGTGACTCCACAAAGTTTATTTTGATATAAATAGTTTTCAATCTACAATTCATCAAGGAACATCACACTTGTGTCTTTTCTCCAAGATCTCTTTTATTTTAGTAAATCAAAATTTCAATCTAAGATCCCTCCCTAATTTTAAATTTTATCTAAAATTCTTTTGTAATTAATATATATCTAAAAAATAAATATTCCAAAATTATTTATATAGTATTTCTATCAACATATTTAAAACATTGATAAAATAATTTTGTAATTAATATGTATTTAAAAATTAATTATTCAAAAATAATTTATATACACTTACAACTCAATATAAACATATTTAAAAAATCAATTACAACTTATATAATTTGTTCATAGTTCTGGTTCAAATTCTTTCTTTTTCTTGATTTCTCATCTCTCTACACCAAAGATGAAAAAATCGCGATATTATCGCGATTATTTGAAATTATCGCGATTTTTTCAAGCAAAAGATATTATCGGCGATAATTTCAACGATAATTTGAAATTATCGTTAGCGCGATATTATCGCGATAATTACGAAAAAATCGCGATTATTTCAGTAAAAATCGTGGGCCCATCAAATAGCAACCCTATAAGTTCAAAAATTGTTTTTTTTTTTTGTCATTTTTGCAGCCCTCTCATTTTCCTGACACACCCTGTTGGCAGTTCATGGTAATGTTAAATTCTTAAAGTAAAAGTGATATTTCCTTTATTTTTCATTTTCATCCTTTTACTTAATTTTTTAGCATTACCATGAAATGACTCAAGATGTTTAAGAGTGGTTTCGACCTCATTGGATTTCATATGGAGAAACTAGAATTTTAGATTTCACTCAAAATTCAGCAGACTTAATGGTTTTCAGGGTTTCATGGTTTGGGGATTTGCATTGTTTCCATTTGATTCTGTTATGTGTAAGGGTATGAGATTGGCATTTGATCAAGAGTATGAAGTCCTTTAAGAACCTTGATGTTGGTGGCATTGATTGTTGAACTTTGTTGATGTTGGTGGTATTGATTGTTGAACTCCCCCACTGTGGCCTTAACAAGAATGTACCCTTCACTCAAAGGAAAACAACTGGTTAGGCATGTTAATCTTTTTCTACCGCATTTTAAGGTTGAGCAATCCAAGTCTGAAGACTTTGAGCTAGATGATGTTTATGTATCTCTTGTTGATGATCCCATTTCTAGTAGCGATGAATCAATGATGAGTTTCATGAGGAGGAGGAGAAGGAGCAAAAATAGGAGGAGGAGGAGCAACAATAGGAGGAGGAGGTGACACCACCTACCCCTGCTATCGGTAGAGGACGTGGTCTACCTCCTTTAGCTCCTAGTGCTTCAAGATCTGGAGCACAACAGAGTCCATTGCCAGCCCCGCTAACTTCTTCGTCTAGAGGGAAAGCTGTTACATTTTCTCGCAAGAGGGGCAGAGGAAATCAGTAGTATAGGTTATTTGGTGCATTCCTTTGTATATAACATTATGACTCATGATATGAGATATATTATTATATTTTTTGTTGATATTTTGAGGTTGAGTTGAAACTTGAGACTCAGGACTTAGTATTCAGGACAGGATTCAGTTTTATGTGTGATGTAGCACTAGACATGATATTACACATCTTATATATTAGTTTTTTTTTTCATATTTATGTGTCAATGCATTTATTTTATGCTGTAGATGCTTTAAATATTAAAAAAATTGAAAAAAATGAATATTTTTGTATGTGCCGATTTTTTCCCGATAATTACGATTTTTTCCCGATTTTTTTCCCTAAGCGAGAGTATCCCGATAATGCATTTTTGTGTTTTCATCTTCGGCTTCAACCTTCCAGAAACTATGAAATTGAAAAATATAAATTTTTTACGCCCAATTAGAATTAGTTTTCATTTCGCATATGTGATCCACCACCATCTATGAAATAACTATGCACTAGATTTCGTGTCATCAACATGATTAATACTTTATCCTACATCTGATCAAACTCTTGTCAAATTATTCAATATAGAAATCAAATTGGCCAATTTTCATATTTTTTTTCTTTTGATTCTAAATAATTTCTTAACTATGCCTTATACAATCAGATTAATAGTAAAATGTTGTATATATCAAAATATATAAATATTTCCAATATGTTCGTTCATCTTACTCATATTTTTGTTTAATTCATACAAAATGCATGTCCTGTTTTCAGTAAAATATCAACCAAAATTTTGTATCCTCAGCTTTAATGCTCAAATTCATTCAGGAGAAAAACTTAAACTAGCAATTGCACCATATGTTGCAAAAGAAATGCCATAAGGCAATAGCATAGGAAAGAGTAGTGTAGAAGAAATAAGTTGTTGCAGAGAAGGAGCCATCGTGAAGGAATAAAAGGCAATTTTTTCTTCCATGGAAGCAGTTAGTGGAGGTTTCAAAGATATTGATTATAAGAGTTATGAACCAAATTTTTTTTTATAGATATTGAAATAGGAAATTATGGGTGAAAACATATATGTAAACCAACATAATCTGTTCACATATATAAAAAATTTGTTATAGATATTGAAAGAGAAAATGGGTGAAAATCCTTTGGTAATTAATATTCCTTTGAAACAAGCATGAAATGATCATGTAACTCAAATAAGATATTTTAAATACATTCAAGTACAATATATCTAGCATAGATGTAAATAGAGAAATTTTTTATTAACATAAATAGAGTTTACTCCAAGTTCATCTACATATCCAAGCGCCAATTGCATGCTTGTTAGAAATGGTATATGAAGAAAAATAGTCTTGGTATACAAGAAATTGAATGTCATTTTAATATGGAGACATTTTTGGAAGGAGATATTGTTATTCATGTTATGGTTTATTTTATTAACTCCAAACTTGGTTTAGTCTTTCTCTATACACACAAGAAAAAAAATACAAAGTAATTTCACAAATTTAAGTTATAGTTTTATATTTTATAATTACAAATCAGTTTCTTATTAAAATATTTTACACACATCTAATCATTCAAATAGATTACACTGTGAATATGGTTTATCCTATTATTTGACTACAAAATTATTGTACTCCCTACTAAATAAAACAACTTTATTAATAAATAATTGAATGTCAAATTGAAATATTACTCAAGAAATAACTACTATAATATATAGAACTAATTTTTTTACGTATAAATTATTATTTTTTATATGTCATTCAATTTCCATGACCTATTATCTTCAAACCCCATGGGGAGGTATTGAACATGGGAGCCAACTTTAGGTAAATAAGCATTCACATTGTCAACTTTGACAAAAAAAAATTATAATCCTAAAATTCTCTTACCTAATCATCTTTTGAAGTATATAATTGAGTTTCATTTATTAAAATAAAAGGCAATATTAAGAAACTCCTAGAGTTATAAAAGGTACAATTGACATGAAAAATAAAAAATCTCCTCATGACAACATACAAATGTTAATATTAATTGAATCATTAAAAAAATAAAACGGGATAATAGATTTACTAGTTATATCATTAAAAAATACCACTTTCACAATCGAATTTCGACATTAATTTTTAAAAATATTATTTTATAATTATATATAATTATAAATCTTAAATATATTTTGAAAGAAAAAATACCTAAGAAATATAGTTCAATTATTGGGCATTAGAAATTCGAAAGAGGTGAAGGTAAATGAGTTAGTATCAAGAAATATGACATCAACCCCTGGAAAAATTGCAAAATATCAATCTCAACATGGCATAAGTGCTAGTAGGGAATTATTGACAAGTGTTGTTGGAAAAAGAACTACATGAAATTGGTTGATGTCAGTGAAAACAATAATCTACAAAACATTAAGCAAAATTTTATGGAGGCATTAAAAAATTAGGATTCAATAACATGAGGATGATGAACTTGCATGTTGGGCTAATATATGTAGGAAACCTTATCAATATGGACTTTCATATAATGTGAGAGACATTGTGAAAGAGTTTTGGTATTGGAATTTCCATGTGTCACCAAATGAGAAGAATACCATGAGACATTGTATATCTAGAGGGGTGTATTGAGATCATTTCCCCTTTCAGTGACTATTATTATTAAAGAACATTTCTTACTACATAATATGTACAACTTGTATATATACTTATGAAAAAAAAAATAACCGTCTTGAATCTTATGACAGTGAGGATAATATAACTAGTCCATTCATACAACTACCACATACTATCAATAGGCAAAAGGGTTTTCCTGTGAAGAGGTCTATGCATGTTCATCATGCAAATCGAATCTCAACACTAAGGAGTCATCCTAAGATAAAAGTTCATCATAGTAACTTTGATGTTCCAAAACCATCAAAATAATTTAATTATATTTCTCTAAATATCAACAATTGGACAACAATCACAATATGGTAATGCTTGGGGGGAATGTGTATCCATATCATAGTATAATTGTATATACAAAAATTATCCAAATGATATAAGAATATTTCATAAGAAATGCAACTGCTACATGAATTACCCACAATCCTTATTGATATACTCCAAGTTCTTCCACAATACTAATCAAGTGTCTGAAGAAGCCATCATCACTCAGTCACCATATAGGTAACACCTGGGGGGAATGTGTTAGAATTGTAGATATAATAGCTTATACAGAGGATATAAAAATCTATTATAAGTAATGAAATTGCTACACCAACTACTCACCAGATAGGTAACATCTTAGGGAAATGTGTTAGAATTGTATATACAATAGCTTATACAAAGGATATGAAAATATGTTATAAGAAATGCAATTGCTACTTGAACTACTCACAATCATTAATGATATAATCAAAGTTCTTCCACAATACTAATCAAGTGTCTAAAGAAGCCATCATCACCTCCAAAATCACATATTTAAACATACAAGTTGTAAAAAATGAATTTGTTTCATATATTCTAATAGAATCACGTGCTCAGATCAAAGATATAGTTCTTAAACTTTGAAGCCTCTTCTTGATTGAAAACATACGAAACTGATAAGATATAGGGGTGAAATCGCGAAGTTGGGAAACACTTTTTGGCGGACGACTAGAATATGGGAGAAATTTTTAATTTCTCCTCTGAGAAAATAGACAACTCTATTTCTCGACCGAGAGTTTTAAAAACTCTCGTCCGAGAGTTTTATTGGGTTTAATCGGAGTTAAAAATCTCTCAGACGAGAGTTATGAATTTTCTCTTCTGAGAGTTTTATTGACGGAAACTCTCGGGAAGACTTTCGGACGAGAGTTTTATTCCTATAATAAAACACAAAAAATTTTAAGTTTTTAGAATTGGTACGTTATATAATTTAAATAGTACTTTATTAAAATTAAAAAATGATATAAAATAATAAAATTATAATTTTATTTTAAATTATTTTATTATTATTAATGATAAAAAATACATGAAAATTTAATTAAATAAAATTTGTTACAATATTTTGTAATATCAATGTTATATAAAAAAATAAAAATATTTTATATAAAACTAATTGATATATTAATATAAATAAAATAAAATTCTAAAACATAAATCAAAATAAAACCAATTATATATAATTTATATAATACTTTTTTTGAAATTAATGAATAAATTTAAATTTAAAAACCAATTGACTAAATGGAATGAGGTGATAAAGGAGACAATGCATAGCACCTTAATATCGTTATAAATTCTTGGAAATCTCGAGAATTTTTTGAAGTGAGATGAGCTTCTTGGAATGGGTCACTTTATCTTCCACTTCAGTTTCACACGATTAACTTGAAAGGAAGTCTATTTTCCTAGGTATGGATGTAAGGGAATGAACAATATTATTTGAATATTGAGTGAGATGCCCTTCTTGGAATGGGTCCTCCTATATTCCACTTTAGTTTCACAAGATTAAATTGAAATGAAGTTTATTTTCCTAGGTATGGATGTAAGGGGATAAAGAATATTTTCCGAAAAGGAAATGAATGTTAAGTGTGACATTCCAAGCAGAAGTGTATGGGATTGGAGAATTATGTTATTGCAGAAAACTAACCCTTGACCCATAACCCTTGACCCCTTAAACCCTAATTACTAACCCCTAAACCCTTAACCCCCTAAACCTTAAACCTCTAAACCATTAACCCCTAACCCATTTACCCCCGCTAAACCTCTAAATCCCTAACCCATTTAACCCCTAAACCCTTAACCCCTACCCCTAACACGTTAACCCCTAACCCATTTAAGCACCTAAACCCCAAAACCCCTAACTCCTAACCCCTAAAATCCTTAACTGCTAAATCCCCTAACCCCCTAAACCTCTAAACCAATCCTAACCCATTTAACCCCCTAAACCTCAAAACCCCTAACCCTTAAACCCTAATTCCCAACCCATAACCCTTGACCCCTTAAACCATATTTCCTAACCCCTAGCCCCACCCCCAATCCCCAAACCCTGGTTTCCCAACCCCTAACCAATTCAACACCCTAAACCCCTAAAAACCTAACCCATTTAAGTGTGGATTCCATTTAATCCCCAAAACCCTAACCCCTAACCCCTAAAATCCTTCACTGCTAAATCCCCTAACCCCCTAAACCTCTAAACCTGTAACCCATTTAACCCCCTAAACCCTAAACGTCTAAAACCTTAACCGCTAACCCCTTAAACCCTAATTCCCAACCCCTAACCAACTCAACACCCTAAACCCCTAAAAACCTAACCCATTTAAGTGTGGATTCCATTTAACCCCCAAAACCCTAACCCCTAACCCCTCAAATCCTTCAGTGCTAAATCCCCTAACCCCCTAAACCTCTAAACCAACCCTTAACTCATTTAATCCCCCATAAACCCTAAATTTATAATTCCTTAAACCCTAATTCCCACTCCATAACTCCATTCAACCCCTTAAACCCTAATTCCCAACCCATAACCCATTCAAACCCTTAAACACCTAAACCTCTAACCCCTTAACCCTTGACCCCTTAAACCCTAATTCCTAACCCCTAACCCATTTAACCCCCTAAACCCTAAACCTCTAAACCCTTAACCCCTAACCCATTTACCCCCACTAAACCTCTAAACCCCTAACCCATTTAACCCCTAAACGCTAAACCTCTAAACCCTTAACCCCTACCCCAAACTCGTTAAACCCAAACCCAATTAAGCCCCTAGTTTTTAAAACCCCCAACGTTAAACTCACTCCAACCCATAACCTGACCCCTTAAACCCTTGTTTCTCCCTAACCCTCAGCCCCTTGCTTACTTCCCAACTCAACACGAAACCTGTGTCGAACTCCATTTAAGGTGGATTCATTCTAACTACTTCGCTCGCTAACTCCCTAAAATCTCTCATCAGCAAAATCCTACCTCTCTAAATTTTGTAAATTCAACCTCGATTCTCCTAATTCCCAACCCCTAACCAATTCAACACTCTAAACCCCTAAAAACCTAACCCATTTAACCCCATTAACCCCTAACTTCTAACCCCTAAAATCCTTAACTGCTAAATCCCCTAACCCCCTAAACCTCTAAACCAACCCTAACCCATTTAACCCCCTAAACCCTAAACCTATAACTCCTTAAACCCTAATTCCCAACCCATAACCCATTCAACCCCTTAAACACCTAAATTCCTACTCACTCTCCTAACTCTTTAACCCATTTGTACTCCTGTCCCTGGGGCCTCTGGCAAGTACCCCTAACCCATTTACCCCCTAAATGGGGTATGGGGGTAAATGGGTTAGGGGTTAAGGGTTTAGAGGTTTAGGGTTTAGGGGGTTAAATGGGTTAAGGGTTAGGAATTAGTGTTTAAGGGGTCAAGGGTTAATGGGTTAGAGGTTTAGGTGTTTAAGGGGTTGAACGGGTTATGGGTTGGGAATTAGGGTTTAAGGGGTTATAGGTTTTGGGTTTAGGGGGATAAATGGGTTAGGGTTGGTTTAGAGGTTTAGGGGGTTAGGGGATTTAGCAGTTAAGGATTTTAGGGGTTAGAAGTTAGTGGTTAATGGGGTTAAATGGGTTAGGTTTTTAGGGGTTTAGGGTGTCTAATTGGTTAGGGGTTGGGAATTAGGGTTTCAGGGGTTAGGGGTTAAGGGTTTAGAGGTTTAGGGTTTAGTGGGTTAAATGGGTTACAGGTTTAGAGGTTTAGGGAGTTAGGGGATTTTGCAGTGAAGGATTTTAGGGGTTAGGGGTTAGGGTTTTCGGGGCTAAATGGAATCCACACTTAAATGGGTTAGGTTTTTAGGGGTTTACGGTGTTGAATTGGTTAGGGGTTGGGAATTAGGGGCTTAAATGTGTTAGGGGTAGGGGTTAAGGGTCTAGAGGTTTAGGGTTTAAGGGTTAAAAGGGTTAGGGGTTTAGAGGTTTAGTGGGGGTAAATGGGTTAGGGGTTAAGGGTTTAGAGGTTTAGGGTTTAGGGGGTTAAGGGTTTAGGGGTTAGGAATTATGGTTTAAGGTGTCAAGGGTTATGGGTTTGGAATTAGGGGTTAAGGGTTTAGAGGTTTAGGGTTTAGGGGGTTATATGGGTTACAGGTTTAGAGGTTTAGGGGGTTAGGGGATTTAGCAGTGAAGGATTTTAGGGTTTGGGGGTTAGGGTTTTTGGGGTTAAATGGAATCCACACTTAAATGGGTTAGGTTTTTAGGGGTTTAGGGTGTTGAATTGGTTAGGGGTTTTGGGGTTTAGGGGCTTAAATGGGTTAGGGGTTAACGGGTTAGGGGTAGGGGTTAAGGGTTCAGAGATTTAGGGTTTAGGGGTTAAATGGGTTAGGGGTTTAGAGGTTTAGTGGGGGTAAATGAGTTAGGGGTTAAGGGTTTAGAGGTTTAGGGTTTAGGAGGTTAAATGGGTTAGGGGTTAGGAATTAGGGTTTAAGGGGTCAAGGGTTAAGGGGTTAGAGGTTTAGGTGTTTAAGGGGTTGAATGGGCTATGGGTTGGGAATTAGGGTTTAAGGGGTTATAGGTTTAGGGTTTAGGGGTTAAATTGGTTAGGGTTGGTTTATAGGTTTAGGGTGTTAGGGGATTTAACAGTTAAGGATTTTAGGGGTTGAAGTTAGGGGTTAACGGGTTAGGGGTAGGGGTTAATTGTTTAGAGGTTTAAGGTTTAGGGCATTAAATGGGTTAGGGGTTAGGAATTAGGGTTTAAGGGGTCAAGGGTTAAGGGGTTAGAGGTTTAGGTGTTTAAGGGGTTGAATGGGTTATGGGTTGGGAATTAGGGTTTAAGGGGTTATAAGTTTAGGGGGTTAGGGGATTTACCAATTAAGGATTTTAGAGGTTAGAAGTTAGGGGTTAATGGAGTTAAATGGGTTAGGTTTTTAGGGGTTTAGGGTGTTGAATTGGTTAGGGGTTCAGAATTAGGGTTTTAGGGGTTAGGGGTTAAGGGTTTAGAGGTTTAGGGTTTAGGGGGTTAAATGGGTTACAGTTTAGAGGTTTAGGGGTTTAGGGGGTTTAGCAGTGAAGGATTTTAGGGGTTAGGGGTTAGGGTTTTGGGGGTTAAATTGAATCCACACTTAAATGGGTTAGGTTTTTAGGGGTTTAGGGTGTTGAATTGGTTAGGGGTTGGGAATTAGGGTTTAAGGGATTAGGGGTTAAGGGTTGAGGGGTTAGGAATTAGGGTTTAAGGGGTCAAGGGTTATGGGTTGGGAATTAGGGTTTAAGGGGTTAGGGGTTTTGGGGTTTAGGGGCTTAAATGGGTTGAGGGTTAACGGGTTAGGGGTAGGGGTTAAGGTTTTAGAGGTTTAGGGTTTAGGGGTTAAATGGGTTAGGGGTTTAGAGGTTTAGTAGGGGTAAATGGTTTGGGGGTTAAGTGTTTAGATGTTCAGGGTTTAGGGGTTACGAATTAGGGTTTAAGGGGTCAAGGGTTATGGGTTGGGAATTATGGTTTAAGGGGTTAGGGGTTAAGGGTTTAGAAGTTTAGGGTTTAGGGGGTTCAATGGGGTATAGGTTTAGAGGTTTAGGGGGTTACAAGATTTAGCAGCGAAGGATTTTAGGGGTTAGCAGTTAGGGTTTTGGGGGTTAAATGGAATCCACACTTAAATGAGTTTTGTTTAGGGGGTTAAATGGGTTAGCCTGGTTAGGAATTAGGGTTTAAGGGGTCAAGGGTTAAGGGGTTAGAGGTTTAGGTGTTTAAGTGGTTGAATGGGTTATGGGTTGGGAATTAGGGTTTAAGGGGTTATAGGTTTTGGGTTTAGGGGGTTAAATGGGTTAGGGTTGGTTTAGAGGTTTAGGGGGTTAGGGGATTTAGCAGCTAAGGATTTTAGGGGTTAGAAGTTAGTGGTTAATGGGGTTAAATGGGTTAGGTTTTTAGGGGTTTAGGGTGTCTAATTGGTTAGGGGTTGGGAATTAGGGTTTTAGGGGTTAGGGGTTAAGGGTTTAGAGGTTTAGGGTTTCAGGGGTTAAATGGGTTACAAGTTTAGAGGTTTAGGGGGTTAGGGGATTTAGCAGTGAAGGATTTTAGGGGTTAGGGGTTAGGGTTTTTGGGGTTAAATGGAATCCACACTTAAATGGGTTAGGTTTTTAGGGGTTTACGGTGTTGAATTGGTTAGGGGTTGGGAATTAGGGCTTAAGGGTTTAGGGGTTAGGAACTAGGGTTTAAGGGGTCAAGGGTTATGGGTTGGGAATTAGGGTTTAAGGGGTTAGGGGTTTTGGGGTTTAAGGGCTTAAATGGGTTAGGGGTTAACGAGTTAGGGGTAGGGGTTAAGGGTTTAGAGGTTTAGCGTTTATGGGTTAAATGGGTTAGGGGTTTAGAGGTTTATTGGGGGTAAATGGGTTAGGGGTTAAGGGTTTAGAGGTTTAGGGTTTAGGGGGTTAAATGGGTTAAGGGTTAGGAATTAGTGTTTAAGGGGTCAAGGTTTAATGGGTTAGAGGTTTAGGTGTTTAAGGGGTTGAATGGGTTATGGGTTGGGAATTAGGGTTTAAGGGGTTATAGGTTTAGGGTTTAGGGGGTTAAATGGGTTAGGGTTGGTTTAGAGGTTTAGGGGGTTAGGGGATTTAGCAGTTAAGGATTTTAGGGGTTAGAATTTAGGAGTTAATGGGGTTAAATGGGTTAGGTTTTTAGGGGTTTAGGGTGTTGAATTGGTTAGGGGTTGGGAATTAGGGTTTAAGGGATTAGGGGTTAAGGGTTTAGAGGTTTAGGGTTTAGGGGGTTAAATGGGTTATAGGTTTAGAGGTTTAGGGGATTTAGCAGTGAAGGATTTTAGGGGTTAGGGTTTTGGGGGTTAAATGGAATAAACACTTAAATGGGTTAGGTTTTTAGGGGTTTAGGGTGTTGAATTGGTTAGGGGTTGGGAATTAGGGTTTAAGGGGTTAGGGGTTTTGAGGTTTAGGGGGTTAAATGGGTTAGGATTGGTTTAGATGTTTAGGGGGTTAGGGGATTTAGCAGTTAAGTATTTTAGGGGTTAAGAGTTAGGGGTTTTGGGGTTTAGGTGCTTAAATGGGTTAGGGGTTAACGTGTTAGGGGTAGGGGTTAAATGGGTTAGGGATTTAGAGGTTTAGTGGGGATAAATGGGTTAGGGGTTAAGGGTTTAGAGGTTTAAGGTTTAGGGGGTTAAGGGTTTAGGGGTTAGGAATTAGGGTTTAAGGGGTCAAGGGTTATGGGTCAAGGGTTAGTTTTCTACAATAACATAATTCTCCAATCCCATACACTTCTGCTTGGAATGTCACACTTAACATTCATTTCCTTTTCGGATAA
Organism: Pinus albicaulis; assembly: GCA_034641835.2. Taxonomy (NCBI): domain Eukaryota; kingdom Viridiplantae; phylum Streptophyta; class Pinopsida; order Pinales; family Pinaceae; genus Pinus; species Pinus albicaulis. The sequence goes on from CM076576.1 coordinate 486,903,056, forward strand.
TATTCTTTATCCCCTTACATCCATACCTAGGAAAATAAACTTCATTTCAATTTAATCTTGTGAAACTAAAGTGGAATATAGGAGGAACCATTCCAAGAAGGGCATCTCACTCAATGTTCAAATAATATTGTTCATTCCCTTACATCCATACCTAGGAAAATAGACTTCCTTTCAAGTTAATTGTGTGAAACTGAAATGGAAGATAAAGTGACCCATTCCAAGAAGCTCATCTCACTTCAAAAATTTCTCGAGATTTCCAAGAATTTATAACGATATTAAGGTGTTATGCATTGTCTCCTTTATCACCTCATTGCATTTAGTCAATTGTTTTTTAAATTTAAATTTATTCATTAATTTCAAAAAAAATATTATATAAATTATATATAGTTGTTTTTATTTTGATTTATATTTTAGAATTTTATTTTATTTATATTAATATATCAATTAGTTTTATATAAAAATATTTTTAGTTTTTTATATAACATTGATATTACAAAATATTGTAACAAATTTTATTTAATTAAATCTTCATGTATTTTTTATCATTAATAATAATAAAATAATTTAAAATAAAATTACAATTTTATTATTTTATGTCATTTTTTAATTTTAATAAAGTACTATTTAAATTATATAACGTACCAATTCTAAAAACTTAAAATTTGTTGTGTTTTATTATAGGAATAAAACTCTCGGAGGAGAGTTTTTAAAACTCTCATACGAGAGTTTCTAAAACTCTCATACGAGAGTTTCTAAACTCTCGGCCGAGAGTTTCATCGGGTAAACTCTCGGGCACAAACTCTCGTCCGAGAGTTTTTTAAACTTTCGGCCGAGAGTTTGGCCGTGCGTTTAAATGTAACTTTAGGCGAGTTAAACTCTCGGTCGAGAGTTTTATAAATTTCTCGTCCGAGACATTATCTCGGCCGAGAGTTTCTAGTCAACGAAAAACACAGAAAATTCTGCAGTTTTCAGGAACCTGCAACTTTGGAGGGGCAGAACACCTACAAAAACAAAATGTTATATGTCGGACAAAGTACCATTAGATTCATCTCTGAATCTAGTTTCTGATGATATGAGATTTGCGGAGTTTCATTAAAAAATTCAATTTTTTATTGATTTTTTACTAAACTGTGTCACTGTGGAATTTCATTGTTCGAAAAATTGCACTGAATGAAAATTCAATAACTTTCAAATGAGGACACCAAAAAATTCAAAAAAATCATACTGCACTTCCTCTCCCTGTCTACTTCAAAAGGGTACTCTCATTTTTCTTATTGACGATCACATTGAAAAGAAAATCAAAGGATGATAAAATGTACTGAAACATCATTGTTTTTTTCTCTTCGTCCATTTCAAAAAATAATAAAAAATAGTGATTTAATCCGAAAATTACCGAAAAATAGTCTGTGCACTAGTGCAATATATGCAGATTATGATGCTATGGTTTTTTTCCAAAAGATGAATAACCTTCCCTAAAAAAAGTAAAGGATAATAAAGTGACTATCTATGTTTGCCTGAAAATTTCAAGTATATGCAGTTAGTAAAAAAGAAATTTACCCCTCTATATGTCAATATTTAAAAAAAATAAAAAAAATATGGGTATGGAGGTAAGACAATTCTCTACAATTCTTGTTTTTATGTCAAAGCATAATTTGCAATAAAAATATGAGTTTAGTGGAGTTGAAGTTGAAAATCATAGAAAATTACAATTTTCAACGTCAAATAAGGGCAAAAAGTGTTTCCCAACTTCACATTTTCACCCATTATAGTTAAAGAACAATAATTTAAAAACTTCTTGGCACAATCGTTACATAATAATTTGATGCACAACTTGTATAGCAATAAATATCAGCTTGCAACACGTCCAAATAAAACAACTGAAGTAAATACTATCATTTGGTTTTCAATACATTTATGTAATTAAAATAGAGCTAGGAACTTTTGAAGACTAGTTCTTGAAAATTAGAAGCACCTTCACGCTTGGTTTTCCAAGCTAACCGTGAACACCTCTCTAGATCCTTATAGCATTAGATATATTTTGTGAGCTAATGTGATGTTTTTTTGTCACAATGATTTAAAACGTGCTATTATACCACAATACTTTCTCATTACTATTTTTTATGAACCATTTAAAAATACCACAAGAACATTTGATTTTAAGGCCAGATCTCCCTAACATGGGTGGGGGTTTCCAAATTGGAGAGTAACGATAAAGCATGTTAGAAATTGTTGTGAAGATGGGAAATTTGGATGTTTTGTAGACAATATGGATGTCATAATAGATATATATTTTAAATTTTTTAGTGTCTCTAGCCACCATGCATCTAATATGATCCATTTCAACCTTAAAATTCAATATCTACTTTGGAATTTTAGTGTCTTTGGCCACCATGCATCTAATAGGATCCATTTTAGCTAAGAACTTCAATAAATCAGGTGAATGATAACTTGGTAGTTATCCCTTGCCATTTTCTTTGATTGTGGATCAAAGTTGCCAAACTAATAACTTGTAAAATCCCTACCCATTTTCTTTGATTGTGGATCAAAGGAGAAACCAGAATACACTCTTCAGAAGACCTACAATATATATTGGATGGAGGGAAATGTTATGACAAAACATGTACAAAACCCTTTAGGTTGTCTCAACTTACTCTATTGTTAATGACATGGGCACTGTAAAACTATAATCTACAAGGAATAAGTGGGTTTTTTTCTTTGTAAGTTTTGTTTAGAATTGAAAAAATAAAATTTATAAAAGATAAAATTATGTACTAAAAATTTGTTTAAAATTTCGTAATGAAAAGTTGAGTAAGTTTGATCATATAGCTGGGAAATTTGGATGGTTTGTAGACAATATGGATGCTGGTACGTATATATATTTTATTTTTTTTAGTGTCTCTGGCCACCATGCATCTAATATGATCCATTTCAACTAAAAATTCAATATCTATTTTGAATTTTTTAGTTTCTCTGGCCACCATGCATCTAATAGGATCCATTTCAGCTAAGAACTTCAGTAAATCACTATGTGAATGATAACTTGTGACATCCCTAGCCCTTTTCTTTGATTTTGGATCAGGTTACAAATTAGTAACTTGTGAAATCCCTAGCCATTTTCTTTGATTGTGGATCGGGTTATAAACTAGAATAGACTCCCTCTTCAGAAGACTCTACAATATATATTGGATGGAGGGAAATGTTATGATAAAACATGTACAAAAAACCCTTTAGGGTTGTCTCAACTTTATTTTTAATCACATAGTGTCAATTTTTTAAAACTATAATCTACCGTAAGGACTGAGTGGGTTTTTTATTTTGTAAGTTTTGTTTGGAATTGAAAAATAAAAAAATTATAACAGCTAAAGTTATGTAGTGACAAACTTTGTTTAAAATTTCAGAATAAAAAGTTGAGTAATTTTGACATCATATAATGTGAGATTAGTTTATGACTAGAAATTGCATCATATGTTGCAAAAGAAACACCGTAAGGCAATAGCATAGGAAAGAGTAGCCTAGAAGAAATAAGATGTTGGAGAGAAGTAGCCATCGTGAAGGAATGAAAGGCAATTTTTTCTTCCATGGAAGCAGGCCATGGAGGTTTCAAAGATATTCATGATAAGAGTTATCAACGAAAATTTTTTGTTTTAGATATTGAAATAGGCAATTGGGGATGAAAACATATATGTAAACCAACATAATCTGTTGACATGTATAAAAATTTTGTTATAGATATTGAATTAGGAAATTCGGGGTGAAAATCCTTTGGTGATTAATAATCCTCTGAAACAAGCATGAAATGAGCATGTAGCTCAAATAAGATATTGTAAATACATTCAAGTACAATTTGTTTAGCATATATGTAAATAAAGAGACAGAAATAGAGTTTACTCCAAGTTCATCTACATATGCCAACTGCATTAACCACCTAAGAGAAGTAAAAACAAGTTTATTGAGAAAACAACTCCAACACATTTGTAGAGAAAATTATAACACACTATCACACTTTTCTTATCAGAACTAAATGCTTCTATATGCAACAACTATGGATTTCATCACTTAAAAGCAGTAAAAACAAGTTTAATGAGAAAACAACTCCATCACTTAAGAGAAGTAAAAACAAGTTTATTGAGAAAACAACTCCAAAAAATTTGTAGAGAAAATTATAACACAGTATCACAATTTTCTTATTAGAACTAAATGCTCCTATATACAACAACTATGGTTTTCATCAGTTAAAGAGTAGTAAAAATTTTTTTTATTGAGAAATCAACTCTAGCACTTTTCTTATCAGAACTAAATGCTCGTATATACAACAACTATGGTTTTCATCAGTTCAAGAGTAGTACAAAACAAGTTTATTGAGAAAACAACTCTAGCACTGAGAGATATTTGGAAGCAACTATTGAATTGGTGAACACATCTTGCTCTATGGTGTTGGATATTGGGCATAGATTTCTTCATCATGTATACAAGAATGTAGATTTGCATGTAGCTTATACTACATTAACATTGAAATTGTCAACATTTAGGCACACTTGCCATCACATTTGTAGAGAAAATTACAACAAAGTATCACATTTTTCTTATCATATCTAAATGTTCATATGTGCAACAACTACCTTGTGCCTCATAGTTTAAATTTGTGTGAGGAGGAGAGGAGGAGTCTAAGGTGCAAGCTAGAATAACAAGAGAAATAAGAACATTGTTTGTGACATGAGAATCTTTTTTGGGACAAGATAGATTCATTCTTTGCACATCTAGAGTAAAGCTTAATAAAACAAAACTCACCATACTTTTAATTTTTTAAATAAATATCTTAAAAATTAGAATATAAATCTAAACATTTTACTAAATTACACATTTAACAACATTCATTTGAAAAAATACAAATATAAAATACTATTTTAAATACAAATACTAAAACACGTTTAACAATATTCATTTAAAAATATATAAATACAAATTACTATTTTAAATAAAAATAGTACAAAGAATCACATTAATTACAATGAAATAATTAGTTTAGATATATATTATTTATCAGAGGGATAAAATCTCTGATTAGTTAAGATTGATATAGGGTATCTTAATTTACCCCTTTAAATAAACTACATTCGGCATAAATACGACCATGGGTTGTTTTTATAGTTTTCATTATTTTATTATTTTTATTTTTTATTGTATTTTGACTTAGTTAAAATTTTCATTACATTATGTCAATCTTTTTATTTCATTTATTTTTATTTTTATTTTTTTTTGTAATTTGACATAGTCAATCTAAATTATTAAAAAGGAAAAAACTAAAATTATAAAAAACATATATAAAACTATTTACTTATGGATTTAATGGCCTAAAATATTTCAATCATCTAACATTTGATCCAATGGTTCAAACATGGACACAGTGGCAGCTAGGGGGGTTAAATTTAGTGTTAATTAAGAAATGAGAATTATGAATATTCATCATTATTAATTTCATTTTTTATATATTAAGAAATACTACCCATCAATAATAAAACAATTGTAACATAAATAATATATAACAAAAAAAACCATGTATTTTTGGAATAATAAAATACTTGTAACAAAAATAATATAGAACAAGAAAAACTATGTATATTTAAATGTATAAAAATTTAGATACATTTTATTAAGTAAAATTTAAAAAGAATAATGGTTATAAACAATTAAAAATAATTTTATTAAATAGTTAGTTTACATATTTTCACTCTAAAAGAGGTTTGCAGATCAAGACATTTGATCCCTCTTGGCTCTTGGTAGATCCAGAGTTAAAATTGATTTAGGCCATCTTAATTTCTCTCTTTAAATAAACTATATTCCACATGAATACCATGGGCCAATACCATGGGCAGTTTTTATAGTTTACTGTTATTTTATTTTATTACCTAAATTCAATTTAACTTATTAAAAATAAAAATATTCCACATGAATACCATGGGCCAATACTATGGGCTGTTTTTATAGTTTACTGTTATTTTATTTTATTACCTAAATTAAATTTAACTTATTAAAAATAAAAAAACAAATACTGTAGAGTTAAGATTGATCTAGGCCATCTTAATTTCCCCCTTTAAATAAACTATATTCCAAATGAATACCATGGGTCAATACCATGGGTTGTTTTTATAGTTTATTGTTATTTTATTTTATTACCTAAATTCAATTTAACTTATTAAAAAGAAAAAAACAAATACTATAAAAAAACATATACAAAACTATTTACATTTACATATAAAAATATAACAAATTTTTAATAACAACAGTTTAAGTTAAAAATCACCAAAAACCTAAATTTAATCTAACTTATTAAAAAAAAAAATTAGCATTAAAAAATATATATATAAAACATTTACTTGTGGATTTAATGGTCTAAAACATTTCAATCATCTAACATTTGATCCAATGACTCAGACATAGACACAGTGGCAACTAAAGGAGTTGTTTTCAAATAGAAATGCCTTAAACATAATAAATGTATACCAAGAAAAGAATCTCTACACTTTTAATAAGTAATAAGCACCTCTTACCCACTGAAGATGTCCAGAAGGGAGTAACACTCCTCAACATGGGGATGAGAGCTCGTATAATTTAAGAAGGGTGTTGTATGCCATTTATATAAAACATTGTGTATTTGGTAGCACATTTGGGTGGTGAAATGAAAGGTAGCACATGTGTATTTGGTAGAACCCACTTTCACGATGAATAGAGATGAGTCTGTTGCCATGGAAGTATGCACGCATCCCGGAACAAAATTCAATGTAGTACTCCTAGAAAGACTTGTTTTGTGAATTTTATTTACTTCACTCAAAGTCGAAAAGGGATGTGTTGCTTAATTTTATAACATTAAAAAAAATATAATAAATTAGGGATGTGTTGCTTGATTTTATAGCATTAAAAAAAAATAATAAATGAGAATTTATGTTAGAATAATTAATTCTCTCAGAAATATATTAGAGGTAGAAATATATTAGAGGTTAACATGAGAGATTAACTTTTAATTGTGAGGGGAAAACAATTGAAGTAGTTATGCTTAAGGATATAAAAAAAAGAAAAACATGAAGAAAAATAAATTCATTCTTTCTTTTGCTTGATTTTGATTTTTTGAGGAAAGAGAAAAAAAAGAGATTAGAGAGAGATTGTAGACAACCTTGATAATTACAGGGTTGGAGATAAATACCATGCAGTGGAATTTGAATAAGATTTTATGGGAGATAAATATTGTATTAGATAACCCTTACCACCTTGATAATTACAGAGTTGGAGATAAATATCATGTGGTGGAATTTGAATAAAATATTATGGGAGAAAAATATTGTATCTAGATAACCCTTACTAGTGGGAGATAAAGACTAACCCTTATTAGTGGGAAATAAATAATGGTAAACCCATTAAGGAAATAAAAAATTGGTAAACCCAAAAAATGGTTTGTAGGATATTGCATAAGGTGTGGAAATAAACAACTCCATAAATCTTCATGGTTTTACTTAATAGTTAGAGGGAGAGCTAGAGAGAGACTATTTGTACAAGTGAGTTCAAGGTTGGAAGAAACATAGAAGCGTTTGCATATTTCTGAAAGGATTTTAAATAATTATTTTACTTGAGATATGTAAATTATAAAAGCTAAATAAATGTTTAATAAAGTAGACCAGGAAATGTGTTATTTACACTGACATTATGATTGTAGGCTGTCACGAGACAAGAACATGCAGAAATTGGAATACCATTGTTAACAAGCGAAAATAATAAGTGAAAATAAAAGGAAAGAAACACGTATACATGGAATGAAAAGTACTTTGTTAAATTTAACAAAACAAAAACGAAAGAAAATATACCATAGGAGTTATACCCTTGGTGAAAGATTGTATAACAACTATTATTTGTTTTTGTAAGAGAATAAGCCTTTATTGTTGTTAGCATAAAATAATTTAATTATATTTGCCATTATGGAAGGGATACGTTTAGAGTTTTTGCCCAGCTTAGACACCTGGAATCCTGAGAGTGTTGTGTCACCGTCGGGACTCTGTAAGGCCAGTCCTGAGGATGAGAAGATTAGGACATAGAGGACTAGCAACGGTTTCCCTCTACAAGAACTTGTTGAGCCTCTAATGCAAAACCAGAAGCACATAAATTTCTCTATAAAGAGTGCAAAACAATTAAAATATCTCAGTATTAAACCAGACGTGAAGGAGGCATGGACACATGTAGGTCCAAGACGACTTTTTTTCCATAATTGATGCATAACGAGCCCAAAGCTAAATATTGTCGAGACTTAAGTGGATGAATTCTATAACAAAGAATTGAAAGAGAAATAACACACATTGAAAATGGTAAAGTTATATACAACTCGAGGCTTGCATGCGTTTATATTTAATATTTTTTACAATAGTGTAGTCTTCAGGCCTACAGCCAGCAGGAACCATTCAAAACAAAAAATACTTGTATATAGTAAGTAAACCATATATAATAATAGTAACTAAATCATATATAATAATAATCGTGGCCCTTGTACTTCTCCGTTCTCAGACCTTTAAATAATCTAGTGGAAAAACTCTTGCTCGGACTAGGGTATGAGTCCTAGTATGAAAATTCTTATAAAGTGTATTGAAAATGTTTCATTTAAGTCATTGGTGACTAGTGCCACTAAGAATAGAATATGGTTGTGTTTATGTTTCAAATTTGCAACGAAATGTCAGGAAAAATTTGTAGAAAAGTATAACATGCAAATAGAAATATATAACAACAGAAATATAAGTGTAACAATCCAATGGAGATTATGAATAATCATTTTTATTAATCAAGAACAATACATCTGATGAGGGGTGATTACAGAATCGGGTTTATAGATGCCCCTCTGATGTGGGATGGGTCTTTCTTGACCTTGCGCTTTATTAATGTGCTTCTCTCTCTCAATATGTGGAATGCCATGGGAAAAAGGAAACAAGGGAGGATTGAACTCAAGTGGGAGGTCAAATTCTTTGAGAAGATAATGAGGGCAATGAAAATGGTCATTGTAATTAGAAAATAATATAATATTATTGACTAAATCAAAATTTACCTACTATGAATATATTATTATATTTTGAGAGTGAAAAGATATTCAAAATTGCCAAATATATTTATTTAGAAAATGGTTAAAGTAATTAACAAATAAAATGCAAATAAAAATGATTTATTAATCACTTTATGAGGATTAAGTAAAATATGAATTTGAAATAATGATTTAACAATTACCTCATGAGGAAAATAGGGTATAAATATGGAATAATAAATAAATAATGATTTATTTGATTATTCTCATGGTTTTTTTTGGATTTTAATAGGAAATAATTTGAAAGTGGATTTTACCTTCGAAAAACTAATCCTACATGGTGTATTTCGATATCCTAGTAAGAAATGGGTAGGTGAATATTTTTTGAGTGATAACACCTTATAAACTATTGTATGCAACTTTAAACACAACAATATGCCAGTCGTGACTTCACAAGAGGAAAAATTTGATAATATCAGGACTTGGAACCCCATGCACTATATCCAATAAAAATGAACTTGGAGAGAAATCAGTCATTAATTGGTTGTCGTTCTAGATATCTACCTATGAATAGAGAGGTCGGAGTTAGGAATTCTGGGAATTCATAGAAGGAATTCAAAACAATGAATAGCTTAGAATAAAGCTTCTATACCTCAGAGGAGATAAGGGATATGAACTTTATCTTCAAGTGTCACTACAAGGAATATATGAGAATTAAAACAAGATGACAAAATAAATAGTAGAATATTACATAAGAGAGAACAAAAAAAAATTGCAACCAAGTACCCTACCCAGAGTGATAACCTGTAATGGGAGATATCTCACTTAGCAAGTTGGAGTTGTGGTCTCTTTGAAGTAACCGAAATCTAAAAATAAGGGAAAAACTACCTGTCACAAGGAAAGAAAAAACCTCATTACGATCAGAAAAAGTAACCCCACCATGTTAAATATTGACGAAAAATGGATTAAATAGGAATCCAAGCATTTATATTCAAACCAACAGCTAGAAAAATGAGTTGGGTGTGAGTGTTTCCACTCGTACCCTAATTTTGTTTACCTATAACACCATCCTCAAACATATGTCTTCCAGCTGGATGTAATATCCCAAAAGGGATAATGCAGTAATACTAAAACACAATAGATGAACAACAACAATGTAAACAATTAATCTGAATACAACATCAGAGTGTACAAAATAGCTAAACCGTTTTATTAATAGGAGGTGGATAAACCAGTACAACAATGCTTAAAATATGAGACACTCAAGCCAAAGATATGGCATAGAATGACCTTCAAATGATACCACAAGAGGGATTGCGTAACTGCTGGACTGGTGGAAGGAAAAATGTGTTGTCCCTGCTGCAATTGCCGAAAAAATATAAATTTAGATATAGGAAGTTTGGGAGCTCCAATGATGTTGAAAATTTAGATCCAGGCTCTATGATGGATACCCAAGATAACCCAGAAAGGATTTTCCAGGTCTATCAATCTAAGAAAATCACCCTCTTAGGGCTTGCACATACAACTGCTGGGTATGCAGATCTGAAGAAAGATCTTACAAAACATGGCTGCAATATGATACACAATCAGATCTATGCTTTAAGGGTTGCTCCCTTTACTAGATCCTCAAGCTATAAGCTTAAGATCTAGCTCCTCTATCCTCCTCTATTGATTGTAGATGCTGCTACACAAATACTGCCAAAAACCGCGCTATCAAGGATGGAGACTCTCTAGCCTGATGTTGGATGCTTCAATGTAGCTCAAGAATGATTGAAATAATATGCCCAAGGTGAAGGACTGATCCCTCATAGGATCTCCAGCTAAAATGTTGAAAACTTCCCTCCTCCAATGGATCTACAAAACTGGACTACACAATACTTGAGGGGACTACTGTTGCATGGAGGTATGATACAATGGCTTGAATGCCAGATATAGAGCTGTTGCTCCTAAAAGGCTTGTTAGGTCTCTGTAACAAGCAAGATTGGAAAAGTCCGATCACAGAGTTAACATCATTTCAACCAACTTTGGGATTCTAGGATCTAGCCCTCCTGAATCCGAAGAGGGATCTCTCCAATATGTACAAAGATGGATATTGTCTTTGAAGTTTGGGGTGATGATATTAGGCTAGTTATGAAGGCCAAGGGTTTTGTTTGGTTCTCTCAGATGGTTGAACATAGTCGCTGTCTGAGGCGGAAAGATCTATATGCAAATAGGTTCAAAGGTGAGAAGTTGCAAGCAAACAGAATAAGCTTTGATTCTAAAGAAAGATGATGGCAAGTTTTCAATCCATTGGGCTATGGAGTCATAAGAGAATTTAATTGAAACATTCAGGTTCAAGAGTAATCTATGGGGCAAGTCATCTAGGCCTAAGGATCTCTTTAAAGTTTGATTTATGGAATGGGATGATACAACAAGAAAGGGAATTAACAGATGCAAAACAAAGAGCAGCCCAGGATCTGGTAAGTACTTTGAAACTAGCCAGCCTTTGACCAGGCACTTAAGAAAAACATAGAAGCAAACTAGGATCTGGTAAGTACTTTGAAACTATCCAGCCTTTGATACACTTCTAACAGAACACAGGTTTAAAAAACACAGGGAAACTTGAAGGCAACCTTTAGAGTAGAGACTAGTGGGCTGGGACTCACCCTGATCCTCTCCTAGTTCTTCTTTACTTAGTTACTTCCAAGACAATCACCAAGATAACACAGAATGGCCCAAGATCTGATAAGTACTTCGAAACTAGTCAGCTTTTGACACATCCTAAGGGAAACAGAGAAATAGTTGAGCAAACAAGAAAGGGACTCAGGGCTAACCTTTGATTTCCTCAATTCATTCCTTACACAACATACATGAAAGTAACATTTAAAAATAACATTCAGCAGTGACGAAAAGATGAGGGAACACCAGCATCTCTGTACTTAAACTGAATTAAATCATTTTCAAATAACACAACAGAAAGAAAACATTTAAATAAAGATTTCTCAGCCAGAGAAGGTTACTGATATACAGTAGACCCTAGCACTGTTTAAACTGTTCTTTACAGTGGAAAATGAAACAAATTGAAAACAGAAACAAAACACAAGTTACAGTGAGGATAACATCACCATCAGCATAGACCAGGATCCCATAAATCAGCTTGTATTGATTGCTTCAAACTGGTTACAATCTTCAAATCCAATGTTTTAATCCATCTCTCTTCACAACCTAACCTATCTGTTACAAGCAGAGCTCCAAGAGCCCATGAAACCACTATTTACAGTCTAGAGTTTTTCACTCAGAAACAGCTACAACACTTCAGCAATTACATTGACACCCAACTAATCCAACTCCTCACTCATCTTCTTCTGGAGTATTTATAGAAGGATGAGGAGGTGAGATCTAACAAAAAGATCTCAAATACAATTAATGCAGAATTAATGTCTTCCTGGCCTGGGAGGCTCGATGAAGAATTTATACAGGTGTTCCACTGCATTTATGCGCTTATACTTAGGGAGTAAGCTCGGAAGGAGCTTTTGTTGACTTTTGAGGCTCAGCGTACTGTTAGGGTTACTCTGCAAACATCTTGTCATTAAATCTGGTGCAGAAATAACTTCTTTGGTTGTTCCGAGGCATAATATCTGATTTGGTTCAATAAATTCATCCTCTGATTGAGCATTCTGAGGCAATAGGTGGCATTGCGGTGGTTGAGGAATCAATTCGCCTCAAAGTATGGCGGTGGAGGCAATACGTCTGATGAACACTTTTAGGTTTTGCTTTAATCTGTGTTCGAAGTCGGGGATTAGGCTTTTGATAACCATCTTAGCCATAATCCCCGCCAATCTATCCACAAAACTGCTGCTCTGGTTCACTCTGTCTTCAAAATCCGATACTCTTCTCTGCGGTGATGTTGTCGGCATTCTTCAGGCTTTACAGGGACGCGTAGCAACTAAGGTTCATGAAACCTTGTTGATATCATTGTTCTTCACCCTGCGGTTGATTCTCTGGATTAATCGGAAGGACGGGGGTCGTCACCCTCATCCTTCATATTTTCATAAAAAATGACGAAAGAACCTTAAAACCTGCAAAATACAAAAAAAAAGAGAAAATCTTGCATTATATGGACAATCTGCATCGGTGGGCGTGCGGAAAAATGGGGCAATCGAAGCCGTTGATCGTATTGCGGTCGACGGTCGGGAGCGTTCTGAAAAGTCAGCGGAGAAAAAGGGAATTTGTACAATGGAATCAGGAGAACGAATGTAAGCCGTCGATCTGCAGAGATCTACGGTGGTGATCGAATGCTGGCCGCGTGATCGATGGATTAACGGGCGCGTATGTTTGTTAATGGTCGGGCAGGAAAGGTAATTAGCAACCGTCGGATGGGAGGGCCCAGATCCAACGGCAGGGGTGAATCCCACTGCGGGGCTATGGTACGAAGTTTAACGCGCGGGCGGTGAGATTTGCACGGCGGTTTTGGAATGAAGTGGAGGACACGTGTCGGCCAGCGTGTGGCATCGCTGGCCGACGGGGGAAAACCAGTTTTACGCGGAAAGCGGTGCGGGATGAAACCGGTGGAAATGGGAAACTGCGCGGAGAAGGGGGGTCCACCTGGTGGTGGCTCATTCCGCTCCGTCGGATCTGGGGAGCAGATCGACGGCTGGGAGGATCCGGGGCAAGATAACACGTGGTTTAATATTTCCAGTCCAAACCTTATAGAAGACGGGGTTTTTTAATGTTTCAAAGGGAAAAAATCGGAGTGGGACCACGTTTCAGTTTAGCGCGTTTGGACTTGAGCGGCCGGTCGTGGCGCTCGGGTATGTGAAGGTAGATAAGGCAGGGACTTAGTCTGAGGGGCTGAAAACCAGCGCACAGAAAATAGGCGTATTTTACATGATTTTCAATGATTTTTGAAAAAGGAAAAAGGCTCCGATAGGCTAAAAAGTGGGTTTTTAACCTTAGGAAATTAGACTAATGAGGGGATAAGGAATAGCATAGGGTTTAGTGGGGTTTTTAAGGATGAAAGGAAACTGAAGAAATGAAGGTAAGATGGAAGCAGGGGAGGGGAAAAAGGAGGAGGATGCAGCAACATTTGATTTGGATTTTCATGGAATATCAGAGACTGAGAGAAGGAAAAGTATGAAGAACCAACCAGCAGTTTATGATCTTATCAACAGGCTTCAAGCACCAACAATTTTAGGCCTGAATTTGTTTCTTGAAGGCTGCAAAGAATATTTAGCCACCAGCTGATATAATTGGAAAATACAGGTGGCTAACAGTGGCTCCACTTGGGGATGGTGCCTTCTTGAAGGCATCAAGAATTCAGACTTGATTTCTCTGGGATGCTGACTGGTGCTTGACCTATTGCTTGCTCTTGCTCTTCCTTTGACAAAATAATATCAGTTTATGAAAGAAAGATGAATTTCATCAATACAACTTCTACCTACCCCAATCCTACTGATGTAACATTTTTTCTTCATCAGAGTGCACTTGGATTGGCAAACTCTATGCTCAACATCTTATTCTTTTGAAAGCAGGAAATCTAATCTATTTCTACTCCTTATTTCTCCCTGAACTCAGATTAAACAGTTGAGCTCAGATGTTTCTCTACCTATTCTACTGTTTGTTGGGATTAAACTGTCTAACAAACTTTCATTCTCTAAATTCTACAACAGAAATTTAAAAATAGTCAAGTCAAGATTGAGCTGTTCGACTTGCTATGATCTATGGCATAAAGACAAGCTGCACATAGATTATTATTTGCAGAAAATTTTAAATCAAAACAGAAGGCTTAAGATCTGAAAATTTCTCATTATGGCCTTCTCTTATCTTCACAGCTCCGTTTTTTCCTTTTTGGTGAGCTATCTTTGCTTCTCTTCTGGTTCAAGTTTTGAGCGAATTAGAACCAGGTCTTTTCTCTTTGACTCAGAAATTAGAGTAGTTTTGAGTCATCCCTTTGGACACTTTGGTTCAGATTTTGAGGTGATTTGAACCTTAATTTCTACCTTAATCTATCTACTGATAAGCCAAGATTAAACAGTTTGGAAAATCAAATTTGCTACCCTATCAGCAGAAAATTGAAAGCTAATTAGTCAAGATTAAACAGTTTGACCAATTACAAGTGTGTTTCAAGGAGTGGCATTTAAGCTTGCACACTTTCAGATTTATTTTTCTCTTTGGCATGGGGCCTTGCCTTTCTTGTTTTCATTTCTGCCCTCTTTTCTTTCTTTCTTTGTTTTTGTATTTTTTGATTTTTCATAACTCTAAATGCAATGGTGGATGGAATATTTACAGCGGAAAAAAGGTAAAAAGGCTTCAAACATGAAATAATTTATAAAAGGTAATGCTTAAGCATCCTGCCATTGACAGGACCCCCAAACAATTCTGTTCCATTCAACTCTTGTAAGAAGAATGCATTGTTTCCAGCAACTGAATGAATGGAGTAAGGGCCAAGCCACAGATTGTCAAATTTACCATGCTTTCCCTTGTCCTCCCTCTTTGAGTCCCATTTTAAAACTTTGTCCCCAATCTTGAAATTGCTGGCCTTTGTTCTTCTGTCAAATATCTTCTTGATATTGTCTTGCTTCTGTAATGCTTTGTTGTACACTTCCTCTCTGGTTTGCTGAAGATGAATGGTCTGATTTATTCTTTTGATTATGTCATTTTATTCAGTCTGGAGCTCTTGAATTAACTTCATAACTGGTACACCAAGGCTGTTAGGAAAAATTGCATCTGTACCATACACAAGCTGGAAGGGTGACATACCAATGGATTTCTTCAATGTTAATCTGTCAGCCCACAGTGCATGGATCAGCTTCGTGTGCCAAGACTTCTTGTTGTCCTCCAATAGTTTCTTTATTATGTTCACTAAGCTTTTGTTGGAAGACTCTGCAAGTCCATTACCCTGAGGATAATAGGCTGTGGAGTGTCCCAATGTTATCTGGTACTTATGACAGAATTCCACCATTTTCTTTGACCCAAATGCTGCTGCATTGTCTGTAATAATCTTGGTAGGGCAGCCAAATCTGGAAAGGATATTGGTTTCTATGAATTTTATGATAACCGAGTCATTGGCCTGTCTACAAGGAATGGCTTCTATCCACTTAGTGAAATAGTCTGTGGCAGTAAGGATCCACCTATGTTGGGCAGAGGATGGTGGGTGGATTTCTCCTATGAATTCAAGTCCCCACTGTTGAAAAGGGGCTTCAACAGTAATTGGATGCAGAGGAAGGGGTAGTAATTTTCTCTTGCCCTCGAACAATTGGCATTTATGGCAAGTAGTTGTCAACTTGTGTATATCAGGAAAAAGAGTAGGCCAATAGAAACCAGCCCTCAGAATTTTGTTGGCTGTTGACTTCCAGTACAGATGGCCTCCACACTCTCCTTCATGGAATTCCTGCTTAATCTTTTCTGCATCAAACTCAGGCAAACATTTAAGCAATATACCACTAGCATTTTTCCAATAAAGACATTTATCAATAATGCAATAGTTTACAACTTTCAACTTTAGGAATCTTGCCTTTGTTTTGGATAAACCAGGAGGTGTGTTTAGATTAAGCAAGACATGAACAATATCAGTGTACCAAGGAGAATTCGCAAAATGATCTTCAACAATGGGAGTTGATAATTCTTCTTGGTCATCCAAAGCATTAATCATATTAATATCAAGCACTTCACAATTTGATTCAGCCATTAACCTAGCTAGACCCTGGCCTTTGATGAGCTTAGTGGGTTTTATCTCTAAATCATATTCAAGAACAACAGCAATCCACTTACCTCTCTTACCATCTGGATCCTGTGTTAGAATGTCCTTTACAACCGAATTTGGGACAAAGGCAATGATGTGTGAGTGAAGGATGTATACCCTGAAGTCTTTCAAAGCCTTTACCAAAGCAAAAGCCTGTTTTTCCATAATGTTATACCTCAAAGGGGCATCCCTCAATGCCTTGCTAAAGAATGCAATGGGCTGCTCTTGTCCTTGTGGATTTTTCTGTAGAAGGACAACAGCTATAGTATGTTCTGATGCAAATGAGAAGATATAAAAATCTTTCGAAAAATCAGGACTTATGAGAACCGGTGCTTTGGTTAACGCTTGTTTCACCAGCTCAAAGGATGTCTTTGCTTCTGAGGTCCATTTTACCCCTTGCTCCTTTTTCAACATGTTTGTGATATTCCTAAGGAGCTCGGCCAAGTTGGGGATGAATCTTCTCAAAAAGTTTATCTTTCCAATGAAAGACTGCAACTCTTTGATATTTCGAGGATGAGAGATTTGCAATATAGCCTCAATCCTCATGGGATCTATCTTTATGCCCTCTTCTGAAATGATGTGTCCAAGAAGTTTACCTTCTTGGAGACCAAATAAAGTCTTCTTAGGGTTCAAAGATATCCCAAACCTTCTGCACTTCTCAAAAACTTTCCTCAAATGTTCTAAGTGTTCCTCATCTGTTTTTGAAAACATAGTTACATCATCCAAATAGATAATGATGAAGAAGCCCAATTCTTCCGAGAACGCTATGTCCATGGCTCTCTGAAAGGTTGCTCCAGCATTCATTAAACCAAAAGGCATTTTCACATACATGAAAGTGCCCCATGGTGTAGTAAAAGCTGTCTTTAATTGATCATCAGGGTGGACTAGGACTTGATTATACCCTGAATAGCCATCCAGCAAAGAAATTCTTTTAGACCCCACCACCCTTTGCAAAATATGATCCATCTTGGGTAATGGGTAGTTGTCTTTCAATGAGGCTCTGTTTAAATTCCTGAAGTCTATAAAAAGCCTGATTTCTCCAGTATTTTTCCTAACAGACACCAGATTAGATACCCACTCAGAATATCTAATAGGGACAATAATGCCAGCATCGTGCATCTTCATGATTTCCTTCTTAACCAATGGCAACTGGACAGGGTTTATTCTGCGCAGTTTCTGTTTGAATGGTTTTTTGTTTTCTTTAAGAGGGATTTTGTGCTGTATTATTTCAGTGTCATAGGATTTAAGATCTTCGTAACTCCATGCAAAAACATCAGAAAATTCTTTAAACAGCTCGAAGTATTTGAGTTTAATGTGAGCTGGTAAAGTCTTAGACAGTTTGATTAATCTCGGTTTTTCCTCATTGCCTATGTTACATTCCTCCACTTCGGTTTCTACAGGTTCCAGTTTCGGTTTGTTGGCCACATCATCAAAATCAAACAGTTCTTCTAGAGGGGCCAAACCTTTGGGCAAACTATCATCCTTAGAATGCAGGGTTTCCAATTCCTCTGTTTCAGATCTTGCATTCGATTCTGTTTGGTTTCCGAGTTTGATAGTCTGAAGGTTTATATCTACCAGTTGTGGAGACGGTTCTTCTTCATCAAGAAAATTTTCTTCACTACAGTCTGTATCATAGTCTGAATCTGAACTATGGAGTTCAAACTCATTTCTGAATTGCATGAAGTCTTCTATTTGTTTATCTCCATTGAATACCTACCAATATTTCTTGTTATCCGGGATAGCTGGTCTGAATTTTATCTGAGAGGTGTCATCATACAACATTGGGCAGGTTCTAGCAGCAAAGGCTAAATTGTGGGCTGCAATGTTTCTTTTTCTTGGGACAAAAGACAATGTGGACTCCTGAAATGTTTTCAAAAGATCTATGACATCATTCCTATAGGCCCTAAGTCTGGGGTGATTTGCATTGTACTCCCCATTAACTTGCCTAATGATTAATTCAGAATCTCCATATACATCGATTCTCTTGGCACCTAATTTTTTCAAAAGATGCAAGCCTAAGAGAAGGGATTCATATTCTGCTATGTTGTTGGAACACTGAAAGTTTAATTTGCATGAGATACATTCTGTATGATTATTTTCAGTGTTAGTGATCCAGACACCTGCACCAGCATTTGTTTTGGTGCATGACCCATCAAAATACATAGTCCAGAGAGGCAGATTTTCAGTTTGGTGGACGGGCTGTGTATCTCTTGATTCCTCAAGTTTTTCATTGGGTTGAGGGTTGTCCTGCTGACTATCAAGTTTTAAGTTCAACGGATTGATAACTTGCAGTTCAAGACCTGTGTTTAGTTTGCTAGGATCTTCAGACACAATAGACTGTTCTGGCATTTCAACGTTGTTTTCCTCTCCCTCCATTTCAGCCATTGATTCTGTTGAAATGATGTGTCCTGTGAGTGTTTCATCATTGAACATGATAAAATAATCAAGGCTCGTATTTATGGCATAGAGAGGGGAGTTTTGAGGCCGATCTTGACTTGTCACTGTGTACTGCATGTGGGATTCCCTGTAAAGTCTTCTAGTCTGGTTAAAAACAGGGATGGTCGCATAGGTCATGTCCATTTGCATGGTCCCCTGTAACTTAGCACCCCAAGACCTTGATAAAAGCATTCCATACTTTGGGGGTACATCAGCCACAACCACATCCATGACTAAACATTTGGCTGGAATCTGGGCTAAGTTAACACAGAGATCTTTTATCAATCCTAAACATTTAACTCTGCTTGAGTCAAAGGAGTACAAGTCTTTGTAAGGTCTGGTAATTTCAAGACCCAGGCTTTCCATTACAGCTTTTGGCATTAAATTATGGGAAGCGCCTGAGTCATGCATAGCATTGTGCATAATTTTGTCATGAACATTTAAGCTTACATAAAAGGGAGGGACAAAACCCTCTTGGAACTTTCCTTCAATCTCTGGACCAAAAATAAGCTCTGGTTGGTCATCATTAAGATTGAGTGAATCTTCATTATCTTCTAAATTCAAAGCTTTCGAAATTTTGGACCTATATACATGTTGGGCAGCTAACTCAATCAAAGGAACAGAAATTTCGATCTTTGAGATTTCCTGTTCTAGGCTAAAAAGGTTTTGACTCTTTAAAACATTGATTTCAGCCTTGTTTGCTGCCGCCTTATCAGCAATAAAAAATTGCTGATTTGATTTATCTACAGCTGAAACAGTTGTTTTACCAGGGGTACTAACCGAAGTGCTAGTACCACTAATGTTTGCACTCTGTTTTTCAATGTTTTGAGTGCCTTTCCCTTTACCGCTACCAGAATCATCAGCCACTGTTTGGTCTTTTTGTTTGATTGTTTTAGACTTGGTCGTAGTGTTGTCTTGAGAAGGTTTTTCAAAGGTTTTATTGTTGGGGGTTTGTTGATTAGACCTACTTCTGAGTTCATATTCCCTTGAAGGCTGTATGACAGCGTTTTCCATGTTTTGATAGCTATTCTCATTATCATTTCTTCTGTCATCATAAGGTGTATAAAGACCTTGTTTATTATCATAATGAACCTCAAAGTCATCATCATCTACCCCAAATAAGTTTATATCATTATCCTCTGTTGTTTCATCTGTTTCCTCAACCTCACTTAAAAAGTTTTGATGAAAGGGAGGAATGATCTGTTGATCATCTTCCCTAAGTCTATTTGGAGGCTGATTTCTTCTAATATTCTGATTCTGGTTTTGGTTTCTGTTTTGAGGAGCGTTTTGATTTAAACTTGCTTGTGCTCTCTCTAGAATGCTCATTTTCTTCATCATTTCTTCCATCATTCTTTCCATCTTTGAGCTTGAGGTGGAAGGGGTGGATTCCTCTCTAAAAGATACTCTCTTTTCAGCTTTCATCCTTGCTCTCTTCTCCATGAGGTTAACTTCCACAGAAAGAGCGCCTCTTTGCATATCTTCAAGGGTTGCAAAGACTCTTTCTCTAAGTGAATATGTCATGTCAGGATCAAACCCTTCGGGAAATTTGTTTAAAGCTGAGCCCTGAGGAGGTTTAAGTTCAGGGGAAAGTGCATTATACACACTGTTAAATCTGGTACAATAAGCTTGTACACTTTCCCCAGGGTTCCTATGGAGATTGTTATAGTCGGCAAGGACTTGGAGAGGGTTCTTCCTTACTTCCCATTTGTTTAAGAATGTTTGATGGAAGGCTTGGAGGTCTTTAATACTATGGGGGGTTAAAACTTTAAACCATTTTCTCACTTCTCCCCCCAAACTTTGAGCAAAAAGTCTGATTTTGACAGATTCATTATCAATTTCATTTCTGTCAAAGTAGTCATTCATCTTGTCCACGTGTTGAGATGCTGTTATGGTATTACTAGCATCATATAACGGAATTTTGGACTGATAATCCTGTGGAAGATTGACTAATGGTACAGGAAGGACTAAGGGAGCATACCATGCTGCCATGATATGTGGTGGGGGTGGATTTACAAGAGGAGGTGTGGGTTGAAGTGGAGTGGTTTGAACATTGGATGAAAGATGAACAGAAGTGGATGGAACGGCAGTAGATCTCTGAGCTGATCTCGGATGAGAGACACCTAGATTATGTAAGAAATGTAAATCAGGAGGTGTTGATTCTCTATTCCCAAGGGTTTTACTTGTTTCGGGAGATGAAAGTGGAGGCTCAGAATCTAACTGATCTAAATCACCAAATGACCTAGTTCTGAATGGGTTCAATAAGTCAATTTGTGATTCAAGGAGAGCTGAAAGGTTTTCAGGGACTGAATTAGCTCTTAGGGGTGGTCTGAAAATAGTTGAAGATTGTATCTTAGGAGACTTCCTAAGAATTCTTTCTGGGTTATCAACTATTTCAGGAGGATCTGGGTCAGGATGGGCTCTAGTGTGAATCTTTTTAGGAGCCACTATGGTAAGTTTTTTAGACCCAAGTAAACAAGAAAAGCTCAACCATATATGACAATCTTTAGGAGGTTAATCAATTTGTTTTTACAATTTTTAAATCCCACAGTCCTCTAACTGAGTTTGAATGATTTTATAATGATAAGGGTTCTTCCCAGTGGAATCTTAAGGTCTGTTCGGGATTGTGGAGTCGCCAGGTGGAAAGTTCAGAGTGTTTTCAAAGGAGTATAATGTCCACCACAGTGTTCGTGAAACATTCCTTTTCAAGGATATCTCAAAACACAACAAACTCTAACCAGAGATTGACTGGGAGGGCATTCACCAGATATGTCACCCCTAAAAGAGGATGAGACCCGGAGGCTACCTGGCCCTTTCCAGACTCTGTCTAAGAGTATAAGGTAAAACACATCAGAGACGTATACAAGATATCAAAACTAGTGTTTTACTACCAATCTGAAATGTTTTTGGTATTTTCTGAATTGCTTTTATTTATGGTTCAGAAGAATATCCTAACTCTGCCTCAAAACTTAGCTACGGTTATGAAACACAGACAGTCTATCCTTATGGCTTAGCTAGCTAATTTTCCAAGGTTAGATAAAAGACTTAAAAGAATCCTAGGGTTGACCTAGTTTGTCACTGATTCAATTTAGCTTCATCTTAATTACCATTTCTTGGTAGTGCTTGAAAAGGCTGCTTTTGACTCTCAAAATGTTATGAAGATTCTGGGTAAGGATCCCCAGCGGAGTCGCCAGAAATGTTAGGTTCTGGTGGCTCAGCTGCAAAATAGAACAATTGTCATGGAACCAAAGATTTTTAGGTTAAACTTCCCCAGCGGAGTCGCCAGAAATGTTAGGTCTCTGTAACAAGCAAGATTGGAAAAGTCCGATCACAGAGTTAACATCATTTCAACCAACTTTGGGATTCTAGGATCTAGCCCTCCTGAATCCGGAGAGGGATCTCTCCAATATGTACAAAGATGGATATTGTCTTTGAAGTTTGGGGTGATGATATTAGGCTAGTTATGAAGGCCAAGGGTTTTGTTTGGTTTTCTGGGATGGTTGAACATAGTTTCTGTCTGAGGCGGAAAGATCTATATGCAAATAGGTTCAAAGGTGAGGAGTTTCAAGAAAACAGAGTAAGCTTTGATCATAAAGAAAGATGATGGCAAGTTTTCAATCCATTGGGCTATGGAGTCATAAGAGAATTTAATTGAAACATTCAGGTTCAAGAGTAATCTATGGGGCAAGTCATCTAGGCTTTCGGGATCTCTTTAAAGTTTGATTTATGGAATGGAATGATACAATAAGAAGGGAAATAACAGATGCAGAACAAAGAGCAGCCCAGGATCTGGTAAGTACTTTGAAACTAGCCAGTCTTTGACCAGGCACTTAAGAAAGACATGAAAGCAAACTAGGATCTGGTAAGTGCTTTGAAACTAGCAAGCCTTTGATACACTTTCAATAGAAAACATATAAAAACGAAGGGAAACTTGAAGGCAACTTTTGGAGTAGAAACTAGCAAGTCGGGCTCACCACAAATCCTCTCCTAGTTCTTCTTTACTTAGTTACTTCCAAGACAATCACCAAGATAACACAAAATGACCTAAGATCTGATAAGTACTTTGAAACTAGTCAGATTTTGACGCATCCTAAGGGAAACAGACAAATAGTTGAGCAAACAAGAAAGGGACTCAGGGCTAACCTTTGATTTCCTCAATTCATTCCTTACACAACATATATGAAAGTAACATTTAAAAATAACATTCAGCAGCGACGAAAAGATGAGGGAACACCAACATCTCTTACTTTAGACTGAATTAAATCATTCTCAAATAACACAGCAGAAAGAAAACATTTAAATAAATATTTCTCAGCCAGAGAAGGTTACTGATATACAGTAGGCCCTAACACTGTTTAAACTATTCTTTACAGTGGAAAATGCAACAAATTGAAAACAGAAACAAAACACAAGTTACAGTGAGAATAACATCACCATCAGCATAGACCAGGATCCCATAAAATGTATCTTGATTTAGCTAAACCAGTTCCCAATCTTCGATAATGCAATCCATCTATGTTAAAACATAACCTATACTGTTCATTCGAGCTCAGAGCCCATAGAGCCTATTTCACGATCTGAGTTTTCACATTTAGCTTGACTAACATACCAGTAATTACATTGACAACCAACTAATCCAACCCCTCACTCATCTTCTTCTGGAGTATTTATAGAAGGATGAGGAGGTGAGATCTGATAAAAGGATCTCAAAATACAATTAATGCAGAATTAATGTCTTCCTGGCCCTGGGAGGCTCGATGAAGAAATTATACAGGTGTTCCGCTATTGCTCTTTGGCATATCACTTAAAGATGGCTCGGAAGGAGCTTTTCGTGAAGCTTACAGGAGCTGGTAATCTTTGTGAGTTAATCTGCAAACATTCTGTCATTAAATCTGGTGCAAAAATAACTTCTTTGGTTGTTCAAGGCATAATATCTGATCCTGTTCAATAAATTCATCCTCTGTTTGAGCTTTCTGAGGCAATAGGTGGCACTGTGGTGGTTGAGGAATCAATTCGCCTCGAAGTATGGCGGTGGAGGCGATCTGTATGCCGAACACTTTTAGGTTTTGCTTTAATCCGTGTTCTGAGCCGGGGATTAGGCTTTTGATAACCATCTTAGCCATAATCCCCGCCAATCTATCCACAAAACTGCTGCTCTGGTTCACTCTGTCTTCAAAATCCGATACTCTTCTCTGCGGTGATGTTGTCGGCATTCTTCAGGCTTTACAGGGACGCGTAGCAACCAAGGTTCATGAAACCTTGTTGATATCATTGTTCTTCACCCTGCGGTTGATTCTCTAGATTAATCAGAAGGACGGGAGTCGTCACCCTCATTCTTCATATTTTCATTAAAACACGACGAAAGAACCTTAAAACCTGCAAAATACAAGAAAAATGAGAAAATCCTGCGTTATATGGACAATCTGCATCGGTGGGCATGCGGAAAAATGGAGCAATCGAAGCCGTTGATCGTATTGCGATCGACGGTCGGGAGCGTTCTGAAAAGTCAGCGGAGAAAAAGGGAATTTGTACAATGGAATCAGGAGAACGAATGTAAGCCGTCGATCTACAAAGATCGACGGAGGTGATCGAATGCTGGCCGCGCAATGGATGGATTAACGGGCGCGTATGTCCGTTAATGGTCGGGCAGGAAAGGTAATCAGCAACCGTCGGATGGGAGGGCCCAGATCCGACGGCAGGGGTGAATCCCGCTGCGGGGCTATGGTACGAAGTTTAACGCGCGGGCGGTGAGATTTGCACGGCGGTTTTGGAATGAAGTGGAGGACACGTGTCGGCCAGCGTGTGGAATCCCATTTGGTGGCGCGAAGAAAAACTTGATTTTACAGCAACGGACGGTGCGGGATGCCGGTGGAAATGGAAACCCGCGCAAAAGAGGTCTCCACCTGGTGAGGGCTTATTCTGCTCAAGTCGGATCTGGGGAAGCGGTCCCGGCCGTTTGGGGAGGACTTGGAGGGCAAGATAGCCCGTGATTAATATGGAATCCAAACCTTATAGAGAAACAGAGTTTTAATGTTTCAAAGGAAAAAAGCAGCAGGTGGGACACGGTGCAGTTTGCGCACCCCTTTTAGATTAGGCGGCCGGTCATGGCGCTCGGGCATGGGGAGGTAGATAAGGCGGGGAGCTTGGCACAGGGGCTGAAAACCAGCGCACATAAAATAGGCGTATTTTACATGATTTTCAATGATTTTTGAAAAAGGAAAAAGGTTCCGATAGGCTAAAAAGTGGTATTTTAACCTTAGGAAATTAGATTAATGAGGGGATAAGGAATAGCATAGGGTTTAGTGGGGTTTTTAAGGATGAAAGGAAATTGAAGAAATGAAGGTAAGATGGAAGCAGGGGAGGGGAAAAAGGAGGAGGATGCAGCAATATTTGATTTGGATTTTCATGGAATATCAGAGACTGAGAGAAGGAAAAGTATGAAGAACCAACTAGCAGTTTATGATCTTACCAACATGCTTCAAGCACCAACAATTTTAGTCCTGAATTTGTTTCTTGAAGGCTGCAAAGAATATTTAGCCACCAGCTGATATAATTGAAAAATATAGGTGGCTAACAAGGCTGAACTTGAAGAAAAAGGTGAGAGGATGAATCCTCCGCCAGTTTCCTAGTTGAAATGCTAGAAACAACCTCCTCCTCTCAAACCCTGATGCAAGAATGCATTATTCCTGTGGTTGAATGAGCATATGAGAGTAAAATGAAGATGACACCAATGCCAAATGATGAATGAAGCCTAATAAATACATTCCCAGAGTAGGCACTTGAATTCCCCCATGGATAAGGGTGGGATTTCCACTCAGAAACACCCTGTGCTAAACAACACTGCAGACTTAGCTAAACAACATAAGCGTGCATATAAATTTCAACGGACAAATATATATCTAAACAGATCAGAAAAATTAATCTAAAGTATGCCTTCTATTGTGCCTTCATCTTCATTATATAGATTATGAACCTTCCATATCCTAGGCCCACCTCATAACTGCGCTGCCTATGTGGCCACTAGCCTCCATGAAGACTGCACTATCTCTCCATGATCTCATCATGTCTACATTTAATTCACACTCTCTCCATCATTTGTGCATTAGATGCACCACTTCCTCCACTATCTCATCATAAGTGCTTTATGATATTACTTTGAATGCACTATGACCTTAGTTGACCTCCTCCAAGATCCTCATGATTTTACATTAAAGATCCATGATCTCCACTCTTCCTTCATTTAAGAAGCTACTCCACTACTCCATGATGTAGATTGAGATCTAAAATATCGAAATACACACATCAAAAGTGGATTTTATTCATATATGGGGTTTGTGGGTCCCTCCACCCTCTTATTTACTTAATTAATCAGGAAAATTAAGAACTCTAATATTCCAATTATCTGATGGAAAATTGGGAATATTACACTAGATGACAGAATATCTTTACTACGGACTAAGGAGGAATTTTCAGAACTAGCCTTCGAGTCGAAGGAAAGATAACATGAGGGTTGGAACTAAGGAACAAAGCTCCTCTCCTTGCATGGACAACTGTCACAATAAAAATTCAACACAATGTATGGGTTGGGTAATTAGCTAATCTCTTACCCCACTAAAGCTCCATCGTTTAATTCAAATATTAAATTATGATTGTCGATGTAA
Source organism: Pinus albicaulis (assembly GCA_034641835.2). Taxonomy (NCBI): domain Eukaryota; kingdom Viridiplantae; phylum Streptophyta; class Pinopsida; order Pinales; family Pinaceae; genus Pinus; species Pinus albicaulis. The sequence continues at coordinate 486,929,919 of CM076576.1, forward strand.
TACCCTCCTCCCACATTTTCCCAAGTTAATTGGTCCGCTGGGGTAAACATGTGACAAGAGGCTACTATTATCTGATTGAACCTCATAGGTCATCTTAAGGAAGTGTAACTGACATAACACAACTAATCTGAACATCCACACATCCTACAGAAGCTTCAGGAGCTAACCCACCCTTCTAGGTGAGAAATTACTGAGGGAACTCAACATTTCAAGGAATAAACCCCTAGTCACTCCCTTCCCAAGGAATGCATGAGAATGAGGGCCCCAGTCGCACCCATGAGCCTACTTAAGTGCTAATATAGCCTTTTTCTTCCAGTGCTATGGAAGCTATTGCGAGATTCAAGGCTAATTTCTAGGGCTGGGACCCACTCACTACCAAGAACTCCATGAAACTTACAAAAACGATAATTAACATAGAAACAATGATACCAATGTAAATTCTTGAACAAATACTTAACTATAACCCTACTATCCATGACAATAATTTTGTCAAAAATGACACAAATATGCATTTTACAGGTCAAAATAACAGATTCGAGCATAGCGGTATCATACTTATATGATAATCGCTAAGAAGCCTTGATGCCTTATTACAATAATTTCATTACAATATATTAGGTCATAGATTTAATGTTCATTAATTCATAAATCAAAACATGATGAGAGACATACAACATCAATGTCATAAAACATACTCACAACCATTAAATAAACAACATAATTAATAAGGATACAACATGCATAAATTCCACAGATGAGCTAGTACATTTTCACATAAAATACCAAGGAAAATAACTCTTATTAATGAATGAAAAATCCAATAAGTTTTGGGACTTCCATGTTCCACCCGACCATAGATTTGTTGAACCGAATCTCTCTTCAGCCAATCACCCCTCTGCCATATTCCAAGCATGAATGTGGGACTGAAAACCAAACAAATAAACCAGGACTTCTTGAGGCTAAACCAACTCACCCTCATCAATAGAAATATGCTTTACCACAATCCTCAATGGATCACTTATCCATGAACAATAAACATAAAATACCAGGGTTTACCACAACCCCCACCAAATTTCTAGGCCAAATAAGAATGGATGCCACCAGATTTATCTAGCTACACCATGAGGAATTTTCTTGTCTCCTAGTCTCTATGCTTTACCATAATACACACCTTATCACTAGGTCCCAACCAAGACTCTAGTCTCTGGGCCTTACCACAATCCACACCAAATCACTAGGCCCTAACGAAGAACCCACCCACCGGGATTTATTGTATATCCCATCCCAATATTCCTAGGCCTATTGGAGAGCACCCACATATAGACTTTACTGTATATCCCGCCATTCATCAGTTGAGGATTCCTAGGCCCACTGAAGCACAAAATACCTAGATTTACTGCAACCCACAGTCGAGTTCAGGGGTTACTAGGCCAGTGGCTTTACCGCAATCCACAGTTTGGTTCAGGGATCACTAGCCCATGTGATATTTCATTCAAAGATCCACCTCACTCAGTTTCGAATCCGTCCAACAATCCAGCTCAAAAAAAACATGAGAACCCCATCATACCATGGATATTTGGAAATGGCAAGGCAAGGATGAAGAACACTACCACACCTAGAAAAACCCATGCCAATGATAACAAGAGAACCAAGAACACACATGTAGAACCATGCATGCCAAATCTACCAAGGAAATCACACATGGAAATCAATACCTACAAGTAAACTCACTGTAGTTTCTTTATCATGCTATTCCCTTCTTGATCTTTGCTTCCTCTTTTCCTTTCTTGATCCAACGCTAAAGTGCTCCAAGAAAACTCTAAGTGTCCAATATTGTGTGTGAGAGAGAATAGAGAGAGCGCTCCAAAACTAAACACACCAAAAGCTACCAACTAGTCCTCATAAGCCTTTTTATCAATGAGGCCTCTATTTTCTTCAATTTACATTATTTTCCATCATTTCCCCCCTCACATGCAACTTGTGACCTTTCACCTTCCTTTTCTCCTAATTTCCATTATTTTCATAAATAAAATTCTAATAAATTCCTTTTTTCCTTTGCAAATCCTTTTCCATTTTCTTTGCCAATTTCCTTATCCATAATAAACCAAAATGAACACCCACTAGGATGTATTTCCTAACGTTAAACTTGGAATACATCCACCATGAAATTGGTCTTATAATTTTTTACATGGATTTTTTACAAGGGTTCTTACAGAACCCTCCCCCTTGGGGGAACACTATCCTTGGTGTTCAATAACAACTACACTAGCAAGACCGCTGAAATCTAAAACATACTGCCCATGGAGCTTTATAACATAGCTCGTTTCAGTATTTACAATGACATCTACTGAAAATAAATTAAACATACTGCTTACTGGAGATTTATAACATTGATCATTATAGTATTCATAATAACAACCACATATACGCATGCACATTTTCTCAACGAAAAAATAAAAGGATACAATGCATGTATCAACAACAAGGGAATCCAGAGGTTCACACCTCTATTCTCAAAGTAATACTAGGATTGAACCCCTTCCCAGGAAGTCCAAAATCCATTGCAAAATTCAAATTTGCATTGAATGAACAACACTACAATCCTGCGCAACTTGTCCTTTGAGTGAACAGTTATCAGCTCCGTGCTCTAGTGCACACTCCCAATGTGCATCTCATTCCATCTAGCAATGGTAATGACAAAAAAAAATTCATCCCCGACCTTCGCTTCTCTACTACACAGTCCCTCATGCAATCGAGTAACCCCCTTCCATGGAGTCACTCACCTTCCAAGTTCCTGGATATCCCTATCGTGAACGATCAATCCCTTGGCAAAGCTTCATCGCATTGGAAGGTCAAATAACCAAGGCTTATACCTGCCTCAACACCATCATAAAAGTCATAGCATGTTCATGGAAATCACTTGACACTATTCAGTACGAATGTCCCATAATGGCCCTGCTCCTGAAGTGCTTTACCAGCATACTGTTTCTTGTTCCAATTCATTTTACCGTTGTTGCTAATTATTGCCACTAGTTTCAACCACCCAACCAGGAATTCCATGTTTTCCTGTACCAAGCACATAATTTCCATTAGATTCAAAATGAATTGAAATAAATTCACATCATACCTCATTGGTAGTTCGTCAACAAGGTACACTTGAAATTATGTTCACTTCATGTCATAACAAGTCAAACTAGCATCTTGAACAAATCATCATGTATATAAATATCACATCTGGTTAGCTTGAAACACAATCATCATAATAAAAATCATAGATCATATGTAACCATCATAAATCATAATCATAGATTACATATAATCATCATAATCCATAGTCATAGATCACATGCATAATTAAAAATGAAATAAAATAATGATACTTATCCTTTAATCGATCCTTTCCATATGCAAACTGGATAATTTTCCACACCTGAAAAACACCCAGTGCCTTATCTTCAACCATGTACACATACATAAAATGTACATCACAAGCATACAACCACACATGGCATACAACATCGTACAATGCAGGTACCTACACCTGACATACAATACATACACCTACATTCAATGTACAACACAACATAATATATACACATATACCCAATGTACGTCACAACACCATAAAAATGTCACGATAAAATGACTACGTAATGCACATACACAATACCACACATAAACAAAAGAACATGTACAGAATGCACAAAATACCACATGTACATAGCACCATTTGTACAACATGCACACCACGCCATATGTACACAACATGGTATATGAAACATGCACAAAGCACCATATGTACATATCATCGCATATCCAACATATACATAACACCATATGCACACAACACCGCATGTCCAACACTTGTTCAATACGATATGTACATAACACCACATATCGAACAAGTACATTGCACCATTTATACCTAACACTGCATAGAAAACATGTACACAATACCATCTATACATATAATTACATAAACACCATTTACACAACACCATCTATACATAGCATTTCATAAAAAACATGTACACAATGCCATCTATACATAACATTTCATAAACAACATCTACACAATATCATATATGCAAAATCACATGTACACATCACAAGTACAACATGTACAACATATACACAATAATAGTACTACACAGCCATAGATTAGACATTGAATCTACCAAGAAACCTTTCTTATAGGGTCCTTTGACTACTCATGCATGTTCTAGGCTGCCACCTATCACATTGATTCTATTTTTTTGATGTATCCCTCAACAGTAATTGTCCATAACATAAACATAAGAAGAGTACAAACATATAATATCAATTCGTATCCACATGATATTGACCTTGTAGATCTGTCATGGATACTCTTCATAATTGAATCCTCATAAACCAGGAACCTCTTCATACCATTCACCTGCACAGGCAATCATTCCTCCACAAGAATGATTCCTGATGACCCTGTCAGACAACGAAATACATACATACATACATATATATACATACAAACATCATCATGAAACAATCATGGTCCTTGACCACCCAATTATAAAATTGCACACACACATATATACATGATGCATATATAAACATTAGCATAATCATGATCACAACATAATTTCCAAATAGCATAAGGTCAAGGTTAATAGAACTCCCTTTATTCATGCATCACATGCACAACATTGAGAAAAAAAATTCCCAACATAGTTAAGGAATTTGTTATCTCAGATCCATTTATTGTACCTTTCCTTCCATCGTCCATTTACACCAATGGACCCAACTAATCCAACCGAATTTCATAGTCTTACCTTGAATTTCCCTTACTCATGCACCGAGCTTAATCTTAATCTTGCATCACGTGTTGGGTCTCATTCATCTCTCCCCAAGCTCCATTAAATTTCCTCACTCCCAACCAATTCCAAAGACCCTCAAAACATAAAAGGAAAGAACAAAAGAAAACAATAATAAATCCATGAAAACCAATAGCAATATGACACCACAAACAAAGTGGCAAGGCCTTTCACTAGACATAAACAAAGTCACAAATCAAGCACAACAAATCACAAAATACCAAAAGCTCAAGACTAGCAAAAAAAAACACCATGACTCAATCCCCATGGTTCCTAGTGCTTCCAAGAGAAAGTTGGACCTGAGCCTTCTCCAAGAATTCATGGCAATCTCTTTTTCCATGAAATCCCCTACATCATATTTCCATAAACACATAAGTGTTAGCATGCAAATAAATATAACATTATACGAGTTTTCTTACCTTGTTATTTCAAGAAAGATGCCTTGTAATTGAACACATATGTGCCATCTCTCGAGAGACTCCAAATCTCTTGAGAGATCTAGTTATAACTAGAAACCAACCATTATACCTATCAAATACATGGAAATGATTATAACACATACCTACATAATTTCAGACAAGGTTAGCATTTAGAGTACTTCTTGTATTCAAAATACTCATTCGTTTGTAATTAGGTTTTCCAAAATGTTGACGGTGTTGGACCCACTAACATTCACGGAATCTCCTCGATATGAATTCCCAACTAGACCTCACACTATTTGGAATAGGAGTCCCTACATCGGGGCGTTAATGATATTCCTTTGTTTCCCAAACCACATAGAGTGGTGCACGGTGTCTTTAGTGAGAACAAGTGTGTGACCTTGTGGAGAGTCAAGTACGATGCATGATTGTTCCAATACATGAAGGGAAAAGGAAGTGGTACCCTTGGAAGCTTGTAATAGTACACATCTTGGAATGAGCACATGAGAAAAATGACATCACAAAAAATAACATGCAGGATATGCCACAAGTTAAGGTGATGGAATAGTACATCTACACTTATCCAACAAGATTCATAAAAATGAAAATGAAGTAGTTCATAAGCATATGTGTAAGTTAGATAACATATATTGAAAATACAACAAGAATAGTCCTACTATATCCACAACATATGCATGAAAGCATGAAGGTTCTGAGTTTTATTAAAAGTGAAAGTTCCAATCATAGATACACCATTAACAAACCACTTGCCAAAATAGTGGAACATGAATTCTAAAATACCTTCTCCTCCAAAGAAGTATACTCCCTCTATGCTACGGAGCAACCAAGGCTCTCACAAAACTCTCAAGCTCTTCCCAAGCCTAAGGCTAGCCAAAAGCTTGGCTCCCAAAATCCCGTTACAAGAGTTATGAGGATATATTTATACAAAGGGGGGTGACTGTTTACATTCACCTTTGTGACACTTGGACTCCCCTCATGACTTTTCAACCTCTTTAAAAAATGACTCATTACATTACAATATGAGTCTTCGCATTCCAATAGGGACACTTGGAATTTCAATTTTACAAATAATTACAAATAATATTACATTTTCCACTCATATCCAATTGGGACAAAATAGGGTAGAGACAATTTGATAGCCCAACAAGAAAAAATACTATGATGCTTGAGTTTTGGTGAAATCTAGCCCAACAAATTATACTTGATGCTTCTCAGTCACATATTTATGCCAAGCTTGGTACTTTGTGTTGACATCCCAAAACTGTATGATGGTGACTAGATGGAAGTGGACTCTAGCCTCCATAACATCCGAGTACAATGACTTGGAACTAGTCTCAACTTCTTTCTCAAGAAGGTGGATCATTGTTTTGATCGAGACTGGAACACCAACGTAGTTCTGCATGTTCTGTCTATTCAGCTCCAAGTCTTCTTAGGTGGCGATATGTTTTAGTTTCTCCAAGTACTCATCGATCTCATACCCGAATTGACGTTTTTGTTTAGCTTTGGTGAGTGAGACGACTAATGGGATCTTGTGGGTTATCACCATGAAATCCAAATTTTTATATATTTATACATATGAGGCCTGAATACTTCTAATAAAATAGGCGATCTTCTTGTTTTTCTAGGTCAACATCCAAACTCTTTCACTCTCCAGCTTTGCATGTGGCTTCATTTTATTCACTAGGGTAAGCAGTGCCCCCTTGTATTTCATTGTCCACTCATAGATGGTGGTGATGGTAGCTTGCACATTCCTATGTATCTTGACGAATTGTTTGCTTAGCTATTGCAAGCTATGTAAAGGTAAAAGTGCCTTATGATGGTCATGAGCTCCTCATAGAGGTCTCGCATAGTATCTCCAGGTGTGGATACTTTAGAAAGTATCACTTCTCTCCTCTCCTCGAAGTAGATATGTGTGGAAACTTCATTCTATGTTGTTGCATGGAGCTATTATACATCTTGTCGGGCATATAGTAAATTCTATACCAATTACGTATTCTCGATTGTCAAATAATGAGTGTTAGATCTCGCCACACCTGCGAAGGACAAGTTGGCTTCAACAAGAGCATTTGGATTCCTGCTTGTGTCCGCCACTATCATCCTATCTCTCATGAATGCAAGTGATGCATGATCATGTGTAAAATCCTTTCTCCATTCTTGTACAATCCTCTTCTAGAGTTCATCATATGACAGATTGTACACATCCATTACCAGATCAACATAAAGAGGCATTATGTCCCCTTCCTCACTTAGGGATAAATTTGATGTTAGAGGTGGTTGAATCTGAATGGTGACCTGTGGTGCGCTAGGAATCAGGTCCACATCTTAATGCTATGGCTCCGAATCGATATCCATATAAAAAACTTCAATCAAATATTCAATATGTTGAGCAAGCCCCTGATCCTTCATCTGTTTTCTCTCTGCCTATAGTGTTGGTTGTTTTTGTTCCTATTATTCAACCTGTATGGGTGTAATTTCTTCCGCTATGGAACCTTTCCTTCCTTATTCTTTCTGCTTCTTCTTCTCCTCCTATTATTTCCTCCTTTTCTCCTGTTCTTCCATCAATTATTGTTCTTCTTTCTGCTCTCTCAATTTGTCTTCTTGCAAGATCTTATTTTCTCTCCTTCTCCATTCTGATCTATGTTTCCTCTGCTTCCTCTTTTCTTATGCTTCCAAATATGATTTTGTGAGAAGTGGATCTTCTTTCATATTCCAGCTTTATTATTCCTTTATTTTGTCTGTAACCTTTTGCTTTCCCTTATCTTGTCTCGGGCTCCTAACTTTTGCTGTTGTTTCTTTTGGAGTTGCTGCCATCTAGGGAGTGCCCTGTGAAGTCCCAAATATACTCATAAGCTTGAAAGGTCTCGATCGATTGTATAAATTCTTCCATGGATCCTCCTTCAGCAAATGAAATGCCCCATTGACCTGATTGTATTATATTCTCGCACAATGATCCTTTTGAATTACCCTCGGATCATATGGAGTGAATTATTTTGTACCAAAATCAAAATTTACTATTTCTTTCGCTTCGATATCTGATTTGATCTGCAAAGAAAGAGTGGGCATGGTTCTTTCTTCTTCCTTTGCAGTGCTACTAACAACCCTGTGGCAAGAAGAAATGACACTTTTTGCATGACAAGCTTGTTAGTGGCATACCTTATCAAAATATGTGGCAACTTCTTTCCGTCGAACACTCCAACAAGTGTGCCATCCATTAAGGAAAATTTATCCGTGATCTATGATATTTCCTACATTTCTCCTTAGGACATGAAAGGTGGGTCCTTCTCAACGATAAGATTCTATAACAGAATGATGAAGTAATCAGTTATTTTTTCCACAACTTCTCTATGGTTGCAATCCGGAAACAACTTACAAATGATATCCATGACAGTTTATCGTGGATTCTATGTCTAGTTCATGCTAGAAAACCAATTCTATGCACAAATTGCATCTAGTAAATATGCAGATATATAAAACCTCTCTCGCTCACCCTTGGGGAGAACTCAGGATTGTGTTACATAGGCTCTCAAATGATGAGCCAACAAGTTTTACCAATTGAACGGCTTCCCCTCATTCGCCATGTGGTTCAATAAGATTTCCCACCCTTAAGAGAAGGGCTTTGTGCTCTGCTAACCTATGGGAAGTGTGAAATGTGCAGTACCAGCAGCCAGGAATGAATCTTATGCCTTGATAATTCATAATGCGCAGTTCAGCCTAGGTAGTGGACTGGGAGAGACTGCGCATTGCGCAGTCTCAGTGGCCAGGGAAGCAGGATGAGCTATGGAACTGCGTAGTGCATAGTTGGGACAACCTGTACTATAGAATGTGTAGTTCAGAAGGAAAATCTCTCAACTTGAGCCTTAGGATTATGCAGAGCCCAGCTGGGCAACGAGAAAACCAACCAAGTAAAGTGCAGATATGCACAATGGAAGTGTGAAAAAAAATGAGGAGATCTAAGTGATGGTGAGAGATTGAGTGTAGATTTGACTAAGTATGATTGAAACAATGTAGATCAAGTGTAGAAACTAAATAAACCAGAATAAAACCAAATCGGTGAGGAGAGTCACCGCAACAATGACCATCGGTGACAAAACAAAGAAACTGATGCGACACTTGTTAAAGGAAAACAATAACTTGAAATAACACTTCTACAAGCTAAAAAATGTTAAAACACCAACATGAAGAAGAATAAACAAAACAACAATCACAAAATCAAAACAACAAAAGGCGATAGAAAAAGCAGCAAAAGGTGATAAAAGTCAAACTCATCCGGAAAAGCAACGACGACTGCATCGAAGGTTCCTTCATTTCCTTTGGAATGCTAGAGCTCAAAGATCGAGTGTGAAAATGAGATCTATAGGATTCGATTAAATATATTTGAAAAAATAAGGGTTATTACACGTATGCCTAAAATCAAGGAAAAGAGACACATGGCAGAAGTTGTTAAAAATAACAAATGTGACTCCTTCGGGATACTAAAAATAAATCCATATTTTTTAGGGATTTTTTTTTCTTTTTATTTTATTTTTTATTTTTTTCTTTTTCGAAGAAACTTGCCATGCACCTTGCTGGGAAATATTGCACAATTCTGGGGAACTAGGGAACTTTCTAGCTCAGTGAAATGCGCAGTTTCTCAGCTTAGTGAGGAATGGCGCATTTTTTGGGCCCACCGTTGGGATGCCTTCCATGACTGCCCAATTTTTGAGATCAAGGCTGACTACCAATGTGAACTGTACAATTCCAATCAACAAGGCTGCTTTCCCTCAAGGATTGTGTAGTTTCTGGAGGCAAGCCGAGAACTGTTGTGCAACCAAGTAAGGAGGTTAGCTCGTGACTTAGAAATATTAGTTAAGTGTGAAAACAAGTGAACAAAAGCACAAATGGGAAGGATAAGACTCAATCATAGCATGAATACTTGATAACATTGCAAGATAGGCTCATGTGAGTAGAAGGTTAGGCTCGAAAATATAAGCATAAGAAAAATTTCGAAAGGTGTTGTAGCTGCTAATACACTGGCGACACACTGGTAGAACTCCAACTCTCTGATTGAATCTTGTATGATGCAAAATAGGTCTAGCCCTTCCAATTTTTTTTTTCAAATCATTGATTACCACATCTTCTTCACTTAATATGAGTTAAATATGTATTCCCCTCCATTATATTTATAGTTGGCACACTAACCAAGCCAAGTCAAATTGAGTTGTTTCGATTGGGGATAAGGAGTATATAGATGCTCAAGTAAAATAATTTATTAGAGTCTTATTTTTTATTATCTCTAGTGTTGCTCCACTGATAGCAGGCCTGAATAGTACCCTGATAGAGTTACTTTAAGAACGCAAAACATTGCTCCATTTCTGGTGAGCCTAGGAAGTAACCTGATGGAGTTTCTTGCTCCAACTCTCTTCGTAGGAAGCCTTTCTCTTATTTTTCCATTTATTTTTTTTGTTTTTATTTTTTTTGCATTTTTCATAGAATTGTGCATAGGCACTTATTTATTTCATGGGGCGAAAGATGGATCCAAAATTATTGAGAGAAGAATAGTTTGTTCCTTCAGAGAAGGATTTTTATATACACCTCTAAAATATTTGTTAATATTTTACTCCCATCCTTACTCTACTTGGCCAAGTTGACAAGGATTAACTGAAAAAATAAAATTGATTAGAGTAGGAGGTACTAGCTAAAATTCAAACATCGCAATTTCACTACGATTTTCTTCGACAAGGAATTAATTTTCCATCAGAGTATCATCAACTAAAAGAATGCAAGATTTACACAAAGAGAGGGAATAGACAAAAATCCAAGCGTTGACAGTAGCTCAACTTCCTCTTGGATTTCACCATGCTTGCTTCAAAAGCAAAACATTGTACCATGTGAAATATATGCTATAACTGAAGGAAAAAGAACAACAAAAGGAAAAAGCAGAGCCAAAATAAAATAAAAGTAATTCAAAACAACATAAACAAGTAAGAAAAGAAAAACTACTCCTAATCCTGACCTAAACAAAGCATAGGAAAAACTCATGTGAAGTGATGCTTCAAATGCAGGCACTGGTGTTTTGGTTGGCCTATGTAAGCGAGGGAATGCAAGTCAAGAAAGATATACAAGCATAAAAATACACAAGAAAGATAGGACAATGAAAAATATAACGTTGGAAGTTTGAATGGTTACACCATTTTTTAGACATCTAACCTATTATCATTAGATGGACCCAAGTACACCATGTAAGACCAATTTACCCTAAGTAAAATTGCTTTCACTATGTTAAAATAGGAAACCCAAAAGGAAATATTAAACAAACCTATATTTGTTTGATTTTCCTCATGGAATAATTAATTAAACCATAATTTAATTATTATTCCCAGTCATGTTTAACCCAAAAACAAAGAAATTAATTAGATAAACCTTTATTTATCTTATTTTTTTCTAGGAATAATTATTTAAATCTTATTTAGATAATATTCCTTGTTAAATATGACCAAATCACCCACAAATAATTAAATAAATCATTATTTATTTAATTATCTTTCAACCACTTCCTTAAATAATTAAATAAATCATTATTTATTTGATTAAAAGTAAGAATGAAAATCGCATGGAAGACATTCTGCGGGTGCATTGTGGTGTTTAGATACACTGCGACCTGAAGACATCCATGAAAAAAATTTCAAACTGAAAAAACGGGCGAACCTAAAGAAAGAAAAAAATTATCGTTTTGCAACCATGCTTGTGAGATATGACCTTTCTAATGATCGAAGCGATGGGATGGTGTGATGTAGGTGGAGGATGCAAAAATTGCAAAACAAATTGATTTTCAATGTGTACAACAAAGTTATGAGGAGCCTAGAAATATTAAACACATTTATGATCGGAAGTGGAACTAACCACAAGACTAAAAGAACCTGACATAACCATAAGCTTTTGCTGAAGTACCTCGACAACTTGGGGAAGTTCCAATCATCAGAAGATGGATCATCAAAGATCGGCGGCTTGTAAATATAAAGAGTGGGAGAATCAGGATCATGACCAAATGAATTAATGAAAAGGTCATGACAACCATGAAGAAAGTTCAATATCAAAAACAAAGGAACCCACATGATCTGATGAATCGTAAAGAGGGGAAGATTGAAAATAGGGAATTTCACCCTCTATATTTTTAGAATGATAATATGAGAGATTGGGAAAATCAAGAATAGAAGATTCATCCTCTCCACATTTATATGATAAACTGACATTCCATGTGTTCTGATAATGATCAAAAGTAGTGATATTATTAGAAACAAAAATTTCACAAGATTCAACAAGAATGACATAATCATGGAAAATGTCAGGATAATGCAGAAGAGGTGCGGAAGGAAGAGAATCATCCTTCATCACAAATTATTGTTCAGGTGTAAACTCCCACACATTGTCATCATAAATGATTTCACAAGTTGGCTGCTCAACACCAACTACTTCAGAGAATTGATCTGCATGAACGTCAAGAGAATGATTCAAAACTGGTGAACACAATAACTCATAATCTGGAGGATGAAGAGAACCAAATGATGGAGGATGAGGAGGTAAAAATTCATCATAACAATTAGACTCACAGTCCAAAACTGCGCTGAAATTTTGAGTATGTGGGGTGGGAGGGGATGGTGGTAAATAAACGGACGAATTCTTAAGCTATCCTACCTAAACCTACAAAACTAGAGCTGTTTGATGAGAATGAAATAGAGGGTCACTTGGAACAACAACTTTGTCCGTCATAGATTTAGAAGCTCTAATACGGAGGTATGTTGGGATGGGTTCGAAAGATTCAAGATCATGCAGATTATATGAAATATGAACAAGATATTGAATTATCCCTATAATGAAGGTCCAATAAACTTCATATTCAAGAAGTTCAAAGTAAAGATGAATGAAACGATCATGAAAATCCTAAAGTGATTCATTAGGTGCTTTTTGCATATTCAGAATTTTCTTGCACAGAAATTTACGATCATAAATATCAAACACACAAAACAACTATGTGAAAAGATCTTTGAAAGAGTGTATGGAGTCATTAGGCAATGTGTTACACCAATTCCGTAAGTGCCCTTCGAATTTGAGAATGAAAAAAATACAATCAACATCGTCACAAGGGATGTTTTGTTTTGTGCAAAAATAAAGAAAATGAGCAGTATGATCAAATAAGGTTGTTTCACCCTCACCATTGAATTTTAGATTAGACAAGTCATCAATAATTCACATCTACAATTTCATATTTGTGTGTCTGGAAAAACATGCTGGGGTTATGATTTGGGGAGAAGTCATTAGATGAGTATAGAAATTCAAACAAACTTCAAGGGATGAGCTTGTCATGAGGCCCTCCTTTTAGCACCAAAAATGTTGATGGTGCTAAACCCGCCAACATTAAAGGGATCTGCCCGATGTGAAGTCACAACTAGACCTCACACCCTTTCAAGTAGGAGTCCTAGAAGTGGGTGGTTAATGATATGTGTTGGCTGCGAAAACACGTAAAGTGATGTACAATGACTTTGGTGAGGGAAAGTGTGTGACCCTATGAATATTCAAGTGCGATGCATGAATGGTTCCAACACATGAAGGGAAAGTAAGTGAGCCCCTTAAAATCCTATAATAGTATTCAGATTGAAAGGAACACATGAGTATAATGAAATCATGCAAGCTAATAGGTGGAATATTCCACAAGTTAAGATGACGAATTGATACAACAAAATGCATTCAACAAGATTCATACAAATGCAAAAAAAATAGTTCATAAGCATGAGCATAAGTTAAATAACATACATTGCAAATATAACAATATTAGTCCTACTATATTGCCAACATATCCATGAAAGCATGTCGACTCTGAGTTTTATTAAAAGTGGAAGTTCTAATCATACATACACTGTTGACGAACCACTAGCCCCAATAGTAGAACATTAAAGTCAACAACACCTGCTCCTCCAAAGAAGTATACTTCCTCTATGATACAGAGAAGCCAAGGCTCTCACAAAACTCCCAAGATCTTCCTAAGCCTAAGCCTAGCCAAAACTGTGGCTCCCAAAAGCCCTTTACATGAGTTATGAGGACATATTTATAAAAAAAGGGGGTGAGTTTTCACATTCCCCTTTGTGACTATTGGAATCCCCTCATGAATCTTCAAATTATTTACAAAATAAATCATCACATTGCATCATGGCTCTCCACATTCAATTATTGATACTTGGAATTTCACTTTACAAATAATTACAAATAATATTACATTCTACACTCATACCCATATGATAAAAAAATAGGGTAGAGACAACTTGACAACCTAACAAGATAAAACACTATGATGCTTAAGTCTAAGGAAAATCTAGCTTAACAGCTTCCACTTGATGCTTCTCAGTAACATATTGGTTCCATTCTTGATATTGTGCGATGAAATGCCCAAACTACATGATGGTGTCTGGGTGGAAGCGGACCCTAGCGTCCATAACATTTGGGTACAATTATTTGGAGCCAGTTTTAACTTCCCTCTCAAGAAGGAGCAACGTTGTTCTAATTTAGACATGACCACTGATGTAGTTATGCATGTTTTGTTTGTTCAGCTCCAAATCCTTCTTGGTGGAAATCTATCTCAGCTGCTCCAAGTACTCTTTGATCTCCTGCCTGACCTGGCTTTTGCGTTTGGCTTCGATGAGCAAGCCAACTGATGGGATCTTGTGCGTTTTCACCATGAAATCCAAACTGTTGTATAACCGTACATATGAGGCCTGAATACTTCCAATGAACGAGAGGAGATGCTTATTGTTTTGAATCAATATTCAAGCTCTTGCTTTCTCTAGCTCTTCCTGTGGCTTCATTTTCTTTGGCAAGTTAAGCGATGCCCCTTTGTATCACATTGTCCATTCTTGCATGACGAGAATGGAAAATTGTATATTCTTAAGATTTTTGACAAAGTCTTCGCTCTGTTGCTGTAAACCATGCATGTGGACAATTGCCTTATGTATAGTTATGAGCTCCTCGTAGAGGTCCTGCATAGTATCTGCAAGTGTTGATGCTTCACCAAGTATCACTTCTCTCATTTCCTCTAAGCAGACTTATGCAGAAGCTACGTTTTATGCTGCTGCGTAGAGCTATTCTATCTCTTGTTGGGAAAACTATAAGTTCTATTCCAATTTCTTATTCTTGGCTGTCAAATATTGAGTGTTTGATCTCGCTGGTCCTGCAATGGCCAAGTTGGCTTCCACAATGGCATTTAGATTCTTACTAGTGTCTACCACTATCACCCTCTATCTAGTTAATATTGGGATCATATAGATTAAAGTCTTGAGTATCGAATGCAAAATTTAGTATCTCCTTTCCATCAGTATCCGTAACTTTCAAGTTCTTTATCACTTATATTCTAATTTGTAAAGGAAGAGTTGGACAAGGTGCTTTCTTGTTCCTGTGCAATGCTGCTGACAACCCTGTAGCGAGAGGATATGTCACTTATTGCCTAAAAATATTTTCGATGACATACCTTGGAAAAACATGCAGTGAATTATCTCTATGGAGCACTCTAAGGAAGGTACCACCCTATGAGGAAAACCAATCTGCGATTTCTGTTATTGCCTCCATCGCTCCACGTGACATGAAATAGGGTTCTTCATCAAAGATGAGCTTGTAAAGCATAATGATGAAATGGTTAGTTAGTTGTTTCATAACTCCTCAATGACTGCAATATGAAAGCGTTTTACAATATATATGCATGAAATTTTCTTGTGTTGTTCATGCCCAGTTCATGCCAGGAAAAATGATTCTGTGAACATATTGCATCTAGTAAATATGCAGACATATAAAGCCTTGCTTCCTCACCCTCGGGAGGATTTTGGGCCCATGCTACATGGGCTCTCAACTATCGAGCCAATATATCTGACCAGTTGAACGCCTGCCCCTCACTAACATCCTGGTTCAATAAGACTTCCCACCCTTCAAGAAAGGTCTCCGTGCTCTGTTGACCATGGATCCTGCAAGCTAAGATAACCAAGATCTGGTAGGTCTTCCTGAGAGACTTTGTCATGTATAAATGGGTGGATGTTTTTCAAAACTTCAATGGATATTTCAGCCAGCCTTTAACAATATCTCTTGCGTTCACATAGTTTTTGATGGCATAGTAGTATGAGTCCATGAGATTTAGTGGCTCAGGAAAGTGATACATGTGCTAGTAATACTATACTAGAAAGGTAGCAAGCTTCTATCCGCTGGAATTTCTCATTTTCATGGTATCCTAATCAATGTGTAAAACAATCCAGCTGATGACATATGCACATGGGAAGGTTGGATATCTGCATGTAATCCTGTGTAGTTCTAACTGCCAGATACTGAGATAAACCTACCGGTCCTCTAGATCTGCCTCAAGGCTCTTTGCTGAAAGAGCTTCATTAACTTGCTGCCATGTTAGTGTTGATTCCTTTTCTATAAAAAATTGAGTGTCCACATATACTGACAAGTCTATTTGCATTCACTCAACTGCTTCCCAAATAATGCTTTCAGTGGTCTCTTTTGAAGCAACTTTGTTTGGTGCTATGGTAATAATGACTATTGGAGAGAAGAACTCAACAACTGTGGTACCTGTGGCACAAAAGGACACTCATGGAAAGCAAACATTAGCCTTTTGCAAATCTAACTCCACATCATGATCAAGCAACAAACTGGGTAACTAATGAGAGGGATTTCTCAATTTTCATCAACAAGCAAGGGAGACTGAATGTGGTAATTGGGCATTGTGCAGTCCCATAAACCAAGGGTGCAACCTGAGGCTTGAGACTGTGCAATACGCAGTTCAGCCTGGGCAGTGATTGGGAGATACTGCGCGTTACGCAGTCTCAGTGGCCAAGGTGATAGGATGAGCCCTAGAACTACAAAATGCGCAGTTGGGACAGCCTGTACTACACACTACACAATTCCAGAGGCCAAGTTCTCAGCTTGAGCCTTAGGATTGCAAAGTTCCCAGCAGGGAAAAGTGAAAACTAGCCAAGGAAAGTGCATATCTGCCTGGTGGAAGTGTGGAAAATGAGCATAACTTAGTGACAATGTGATATTGAGTGAAAATTTGAGTAAGTATGAATGAATCAATGTAGATCAAGTGAAGAATCTGAACAAATAGAAGGAAAATCAAATATGTTAGTTAAGTCTTCGCAACAATGACCATCGATGCAAAAACAAGAAATCGATGCGACACTTGTGAAAGGAAAACGATAACTTGACACAACAATTCTACAAGATAAAACAAGTTAAGCAACCAAAAAATATGAAGATAAATAAGCAAAACAACACTCACACAAGTGAAATGACAAAAAATGATAGAAAAAGCAGCAAAAGATGAAAAAAGTGAAACTCACCCAGAAAAGCAACGACGACTGCATCGAAGGTTCCTTGATCTCCTTGAGAATGATATAGCTCCAAGATCAAATGTGCAAATGATCTCTAGAAGCGTCGATTACATAAATTTGAGCAAACTAGGGTTTATGATACGCATGCCTAAAATCAAGGTAAAAGCTATAGCTGGTGGAAGTTTCTAAAAATAGAGAATGTGCCTCGTTCAGGATACTACTAATGGATCCCTATTTTTTAGGGATACTTTTTTGCTTTTTTTGTTTTTTGTTTTTTTTTTTTAATTTTCTCGAAAAACTTTCCATGCACATTTTCGGGAAAGATTGCATAAATCTGGGGAATTGGGCAACTTTTCGGCTCAGTGCACTGCGTAGTTTCTGAGCTCAGTGAGGGATTGCACAGTTTCTGGGCTTAGTGCACTGCGTAGTTTCTGCGCTCAGTGAGGGATTGCACAGTTTATGGGCTCAGTGTTGGGTTGCCTTCCATGACTGCACATTTTTTGAGCTCAAGGCTCACTTCGAGTCTGAACTGTGCAATTCCGATCATCAAGGCTGCTTTCCCACAAGGATTGCATATTTTCTGGAGGTAAGCCCAAAAATGTTGTAAAACCAAGTCAGGAGATTAGCTTGTGACTTAGAAAGATTAGTTAAGTGTGAAAAAAACAAACACAAGAACATATGAAAAAATTGAGTCTTACTCAAAACATGAATACTTGAGGACAACACAAGGTAAGCTCCCGTGGATAGGAAGGAATGCTCCAAAATCAAAGCATAGGAAAAATTTTGGAGGGTGGTTGTAGCTGCTACAACAATCACATAAAATTTAGCTAAGGAAGATACAAGATACTAATCTTGGGTAGGATATTGTGGCTCTTTTAACCATCTACCTATTTTTCTTCGAAGTGAAGAGAAGGATCAAAAGAATTGTGCACCTTTAAACTTTAATCGTGCATGGCTAGGTAGGGATGAATTCAAACTCCATACTACCAGAAAATAGAAAACATATGATCTCTCTATTGGATAATTAACCATGCAACAATTGCAACTAATCTAAAACAAGTTAGTATTTAGAAATTGTTTGAGCAAGAGAGAAAAAAAAGGAAAACCAATTGGATCTAAAGAAGGTGGAAGCAAAAATAACTACTCTCTTTGAAAACCATGTCTTAAGAGTTTTCACTAATGAAGAAGAACTACCCATAAAGTTCCTAGAAGATATACAAATGATATTCTAAACAAAGAAGATATCAAGTAGAGGCTCTAAAGTTAAACCATGTAGTTGGCCAAGGGGGATAACGATACCAATTTCTTTCATAAATATGCCAATTATAGAAAAAATGACAATATTATCTTGAAGATTAGACTACCTAATGGATCCAAGGTTGTTACGTCCCTATAATACTAGTGTATCCCCCTTATTGTTATTGTTTGTGTAGCCCCCTATTGTTATTGTTGTGACCTTTCATTATTATTTTTATGTAGGCTATGATTATATTGTGACCCCTTAGACTCCTATATATACCAAGGAGTTCTTATGATTTGTATCATCCAATAATTGTTCATTTATGTAATTTAAAGTAGGTTCCTCCCCCGACGAGATTGTTTTTAAGTTGTTTATCTATCTTTTCTTCTGTGATTTGGTTGCATAAAATTTGGTATCCGAGCTTTGGATTCTAGGGTTTCACTACTTCAAACAGGATATCTTGGAATTTTCGCTATAATTTTTTTTCCATGACGCTTCAAAAATTGAAATTTTAACCATGTGGAGTCGAAATCTTCGTGAAATTTATGTAAATTTTTTATATATTATTTCACTGTATTTTTTGAGATATGGTCCGAAGAAGTTAAGGTGTTTTTAGGCTCCATAATTCAATCTCAAACAAACGACCTAGGTAAAATCGTCATAACTTTCTCGCTAAGAATCAAATTTGAATTTCGTAAAAAGTGGAGAAAATCACACAAACTGTGGTTTTTTGTGTATTATTTTTAGGTCCGATGGTTGAAATAGTGACACTTGGAAATTTGTACAAGTTCGCTCTACTGAACTAGTCTATAATCAGGTCACCGTGGGAGATTGGGAATAACTCTTTCTTGAAGAATCCAATCTAGGTATGAATTATGGGGTTGGAAAGAAGAATTAGAGGGATACCATATGATGTAATTTCAAACCTTGGAGAGACAAAATTATAGAGTTACAACCGTTTCAAAATTGAGCTCCAAAAAGCAAGAAAAGGGACCTATGTATTTTTTAAAATTTGCATAAGTTTTGTTTGAAAAATCAGTTTGAAGTGATTCCAAGGGCATATTGAAGCAACAATATCAATATTGGGATTTAAAATTCCTCCCAAATAAAATAATTACACACCCATCAAGCCCTTAGAAATCTCTACTACGAGGCATGAAGAGGAAGAATTGCAACATGATATATCCAAATTATGGGACCAAGTGCAACAAATTTTGCACAAGCAAAGATGAACTAAAAAGGGACATTGATGGCTTAAAAGGCAACATGAATGGTTTAAAACTAGACATGGAAGGTTTAAAGGAAGGTTTGACAATGTTGGTGTAAGAAAGGCTTCCCAATGGTGACAAGGTATTCCATGAAAATCATAATGAGGAAAAAAGGAATATGAATTATGATTTTAGAGACTCCAATGTTGGGTTTAAGACCCACTACATTCCAAATATTGATGTCATGAAGTTTGATGGTAAGGATCCAGTAACATGGATACAATAGATGGAGCAATATTTTGATTTCCATGATGTGCAACACACACAAAGGTACACATTGTATCTTTATGTTTAGAACCAAATCAGTTTGTATGGTATCGATGGTTTTTTTATCGTAAAACACTTGTCACTTGGTCAATTTTTACGGAGGAAGTGATATCACATTATGAGGATACAAAGAGAAACCCCTTATTTATCCAATTAATAAATCTCAAACAAAAGGGTTCAATGGCGGAGCACATTAAGGAGTTCTAAAAATTGAATATCAGGGTAACTGATATTCCAGAGGAGCATAAGATTGATGTCTTCATAGGGAATTTAAAGGATAACATCCAACATGAGGTTTGCCTTTGGAAACCTGATTAATTGGAGAATGAATTCATGGTAGAAAGAAAAGTTGAAAGTAAAGTTATGGCAACAAGGAAGTATACCACTCACAACTACAAAGGTGGAAGTGTTGCTTCTCCTAGCCTTCCACAACCTACAATGTTGACACCACAATAATTGGATAAAAAAAGAGAAAAAGGGCTTTGTTACAGTTGTGATAAAAAATATATTAAAGGTCATAAGTGTTCTGAGAAGATATTGTTTTACATAGATTGCGAAGAAGAGGAATAAAAGGAACAATAAAAATCAAAAGAAGAGGATACACACCAAGAACCGACCCCAGACAAATAAGAAATGAATCTGACCTTATCTTATAATGCATTGGCAGGAATAAAAACTACTCAAACTCTCAGGATAGAAGTATATATTAAAAAGGTAATAGTGCTAATTGATTCGGGTAGTACCCATAATTTTATTCATTGAAAGATAGCCAAGGAATTGAATTACTTCCTATATCCAGCACCATAGTTTCAAGTAATGATTGCAAATGGAAGAACTATACATTTCTCTGGAAAGTGTCATAATATCACGCTAACCATGGGGGAATATGTGTTAAATAGTCCAATGCTTTCCATTCCAATGAGTGGTGCTGATGTTGTACTAGGATTCCAATGGTTACAATTTTTGGGGACAATAACTTTTAATTTCCGAATTCATGCTTTTGTGATCCATACTTGAATTGTTGAGAAATATCTCGACATTCATCACCTTTGTCCTGAGGATGAACCACATTAGTTGGTTAGAAACGTCGACCAAATCTTAATAATGTGATTAATCCGAAAGACATTATTACTCACAATATGGATCACAAAAGTCTACGATCTAACATTCATCACATCGGTAATATTTCGTCGACGCGTTTACAACAATCTAGTGCGGTCCATCATCAGGACAAGATGGATAATCATATCATGGCGCCATATTAAATTGAGAGATTGATGTATAGAAAACTAATATTTTTAACGGTTATAATAAAAGAACTGTTTTTGAGAAAATAACTTTTAGAATGTTAAATTGGACTTTCGGAATAAAATGTTATATGAAATAATATTTTAATTTATTAAGTCAAATATTTAGATTAACATATAAATAAATAATAATAAAATTAAATTAATTAGAATAAATGTTTTATGAAATAATATTTTAATATATAAAGTCAAATATTTAGATTAAAATAAAAATAAATAAGAATACAATTAAATTAATTATCAAGTCTTGGTCAAAATTTAAAAAGGTCAAGACCAAAATTAAAAATAAAAACTAAGTAATAAAAATTCTTGGAATAATAAAATAAAAATATAAAAAGTCATAAACTAAGAATAAAATATTGAAAATAAAATTAAAATAATTAACAATAAAAGTAAGTTAATTATTAAGTATGGGTAATTTTTTTTTTTTTTTTAAATAAATAAATAAAAGTGAAGAATAAAATTAATAAAAATCACCAATAAATAGATAAATAAATATTAAAATGAATAAATCAATAATAATAATAATAATAATAGTAAGAAAATAATACTAAAATAAAAATAAAAATTATTTAAGAAGATAGGGTAGGGACCCAACAACTGTTAATTTTTCAACCATCCTCTATATTCAAATTACTTGGTCTCTTTTCAATTTCAATGGCCTCCCTAAACTTGCGGTGATGGAAATGAATAATCCTAATAATGACCCAAGTCTCTTCAATGTAGATGTGATGTTTAGTCTTTTCTTGAATTTTTTTTGGGAAGGAAAGGAATTTGAATTAAGGGGCATCGCAGGGAAATGAGGAAATATAATCAACTCCAATGGCATGAAAAAAATTCTGAAGAAAGAACAATGAGGTGTAATTACACAATTATGCTCACTGGAGGTTCAAATATCGAAATCATATTTTTCTCTAGATCTCCAGAAAGACTGGGACAATCATTCCAAGGTATTTGAGACTCCCAAAGGTTTCCCACCTATTCATGATCATGATCATGCTATTCATTTGATTACAGGAAGTGTTACTCCAAACATTAGGGCTTACAAATATCCCTATTCCCAAAAGAGTGAAATTGAACGTAGGGTTGCAAAAATGCTAGAGGCCGATATAATTCAACCTAGTCAAAATTCTTTCTCTAATCTAGTAGTATTGGTGCACAAGATGGATGGATCATGGTGTATGTGTCCGGATTATAGGGAGCTTAATAATATCACTATTAAAGATAAATTTCTCATTCCTGTCATTGATGAATTTTTGGATGAGTTAAATGGAGAAATTTACTTCACCAAGTTGGATCTTCATTCAGGATATCATCCAATTAGAATGAAGAATGACGACATTCTGAAAACAACATTCAAAACTCACGAGGGTCATTATGAATTTTTGGTCACGCCTTTTGGCCCTACTAATGAACCTTCACATTTCAAGATTTGATAAATCCCATATTCAAACCCTTCCTTAGAAAATTTGTGTTAGTATTTTTTGATGATATACTAATATACAACAGGTATTGGAAGGATATTTGGGTATTGGAAGGACATTTATTTGTAGTACAAGAAGTGGGATATTTGGGTCATATCGTATTTCATGAGGGTGTTAATGGATACCTTAACAAAATTAAAGCCATTAAGGAATGTAAAATCCCCACAACCATAAATCATCTTTGAATATTTCTCTGGTTGACAGGGTATTATCACAAGTTTTTAAATAATTATGGGAGAATATCATCACCTCTAACAACATTACTAAAGAGATATGCATTTTCTTGGACTCTAGAAGCAACTAAGGCCTTTGAAAATCTTAAAGAGACAATGTTCCAAGCACTGGTCTTAGCTACGCCAGACTTCACAAAAATCTTTATTGTGTACTGTGATGCCTCATGAAATGGAATTGGTGTTATTTTAATGCAAGAAAGAAGAACCATTACTTTTGAAAGTCGTCTTATAAAAGGAAATCATTTACACAAAACTATTTATGAGAAGGAAATGTTAGAAATACTACATGCATTAAAGAAATGACGACCTTACCTAATGGGAAGACATTTCAAGGTAAAAACATATCATGTTAGTCTTAAATAATTTTTGGAACAAAGATTATCTTTAAAAGAGCAACAAAAATGGGTCACAAATATGTTGGGTTATGACTTTGAAATCATCTACGAAAAAGGGAAGAAAATGTTGTTGCAGATGCACTCTCAAGAAAGGATGAGGACGTGGAAGCATTTCTTTATGCCCTTTCTATTATCCAACCTATTTGGATAACTGAATCAAGGGATGAATGGAAGAATGACGAAGACTCTGTGGACACTCATTCAAAATTTGCAGCAATATCCCAATATATCTGATACATTTAGTTGGAAAAATGATTCATTATGGTACAAATATCTCTTATATATTTGTACTAATTCCCAACTCAAACAAAAGATTCTTTTGGAATTGCACACCTCCCCCTTATGAGGGCACTCACGATTTTTAAAAACTTACCACAGAGCCAAGAAGGATTCTTTGGGATGGTCTTAAATATGATATTCACAAGTTCGTTGCAGAATGTTTGGTTTGCCAACAAAATAAAGTTGAAACAATTAAGACCCCAAGTCTATTACTACCTTTAGCCATTCCAAGTCAGGGTTGGGAGGAGGTATCAATGGAATTTATTGGTCGTGTAGCCCCCAATTTTCATTCTTGTGCCCATGTATCCCCCATATTGTTATTGTTGTGCCCCATAGAATCCCACATTATTATTTTTGTGCCCTTTCATTATTATTGTTATGTAGGCTTTGATTACATTGTGACACCTTAGAATCCTATATATACCAAGGAGTTCTTATCATTTGTATCATCCAAGAATTGTTCATTTATGTAATGTAAAGGAGGTTTCCCGCTCGAAGAGGATAATTTTTAATTCGTTTATCTATATTTTATTTTGTGAGTTGGTTGCATAACAAAGGAAGAAGATTTTAAAGACATTATACGAGAAATCAAGTGGTGAGAAGGAATTTTCAAAGACTTTTTGTTTTAATTGAAGGGTGAAGAGGACTTAGAAGAAGAGATCACTAAGTAATAATTAAAGGGAATATTACATTCTTTCAAGAAGGTAAATATCCCTACACATGATGGTTGCACTGTTGAATTTTAATGGGGTCTTTTTTTAATAACCAAAACAAGTAATGGTTATATTAACATAAATTTATGGCCAAATTAGATAATGAGTTTCATTGGAAAATGCAAAGAGAAAAAAATGTGTAGGGGGTTTATGTAAATCCTACCTTTCCTTTGAAGTCTTCCTAAAAACACTTTTGGCCATAATACCAAATATCCTTACATATTTTCCTAATATAAACTTAAATTCATAAAACATAAAACCTAGAGCAATTTAGGGACTATCCCTTATACAAATGATACTTCTTCTTAGCTTGATTACTTACCTCAACTTATTATGTTGTCATGTGATTATTTACCAGATAAACTATTTATTCCTCCATCGCTTCTTCTCTTGGAGATGCTATTGAGCTACTATGGCTTCTAGTATAATTAGGGATGATGTAGGCAAACATGTAATGCTTGGAGATTAAAAATTCACCATTGGGAATCTAATGGGAGCTCCTTAGTTCCATTTTAGAATTCTTGGTCTTCAAATCCTCTAACTATGCATAAAAATTATTAGTCAACTAAGAAATCATCACATGTAGCCCTCTTACCTTGCACACCTAACTTCTCATTATACATCAACACCCATCAATGTCACACAAAATACTCCCACTATGTTGTTTTTTGTGAACACCCCCAAAAATGAAATATCCCACCACCATTGTGAAATCTTATTCTTCACTCCATTAATTGCTTGAGCATGGTATCAAACCTAATTATGTTTATTTTTTGGGTTTTAAAGTGGTTTTAATCCAACCTTGCTAAATTTATATCTTTCACAAGTTGATTATTCACCAAAGAGTGACATGCTTGAAAAGATCAAGATGCCATATTATTGCAGCAGGAATATAATAATTTTATATACAAGATTTATCATGTGAGCTATGATTATCTAATTGTTGGCAGTGCTAGACTTGCCAACATTCAAGGGGTCTCCCTGATATGTGGTCCCAATTATACCTCACACCATTTGGGATAGGAACCCCATTTGGAATACGACTCGGTTACCATTTTCTTAAAGATTATCCATGGCTCTAACTGTCAGCAAGAGAGAGGAATGCATATGTGCCTTGGAAAAGAAAAAAATTGTCCCTGGTGAGTGTTCGGTTGTAGGTGTGTTGAGGTTATTTTACTGCGGAGGGAGACTAAAAGTGAGCCTCTAAGGGAGAGCTAATAATACCACCCTAGTAAAGACACACGCCAACAAGAAGGATCCGTCTAACATCCAACGAAATAGTCCATAAAGGAGCGACCGTCATTGAAACCAACACAAATGAGAAAGATATGTCTAACATCCAGCAGAATAGTCCACAAAGATGTTATTGTTGTAGCAAACATTCTAACACATTCTCAATACTATAAACACTAAATAACTACTTTAGCATAGGTAAAAACAAACATGAATTACAAACATTCACAAAATAGTCTTACAGACATTCGATTGTAACATTAAAAATTTTCAGTGAGAAATTTCCAATTTCCTTCTGGATAAATGCTCAAACATATGCTTATTTATGCTTTTGAATGACTTATTATTATTTTTTATAATCATTATTTTAAATTTTAAATAATCATAATTTTATAAAAATATAATGATAAATTTTTATGGAAATATCTTTTTAAGTTAAGGTTATGTTATAAGGAATTATTAAATTACAAAACCAAAGCCTATGCGCCACCTAACACTTAACTTTAAACTCCCCTATTTTCCATGGGAAGGAAAAACAACACATGGTTTTGGGAATCCATGGGAAGGAAAAACAACACATTTGAATTTACTAGGTGAATTGAGGTTACAGATAAAAGTAAATGGAGGATAAGTAAAAATTGATTTTTTACATAGAAAGAAAAACAACATATAATTTTGGGAATCCATGGGAAGGAAAAACAACACATGGTTTTGGGAATACATGAGAAGGAAAAACAACACATAATTTCAAATAAGTGGATGAATTTATTCAATAAAATTATTCAAGGAGATATTTTCTCAATTTCATTTAGTAAATTCATGAAAATAGAAAAATATAAAATGCATTTATAGAATATTTGAAAACATTTATAAAATATTTCCTTCCAAATATTTTATGACATTGGTGAAGCATTGTCAAAAAGTGACATAAAATATTTCCAAGTAGATCTTCAGCGACATAATTATTAATTGAAAGACAAGTGGAAATTATTTATTTGTAGGGGCATCCAAAGGACCATATCTGGTAGTCTAATGAACACATGGCAACCAAGAGATTATGACAATGATTTTAAACACTCCAGCAATACCTATAGCTTGAGACACCTTGCAACAAATTTCCAGATTATAAGGCAGATAATTTGTAAACAGTTACAAATTTATGGCAGAATATCCAGAGATTATTTATTTTTAGTATATTGTTTAGGATTTTATTCCTAAAAGTTTGTAACAGTTTAGCAGTTTTTATTTCTATATATTTGATTAATTGTAATAAGAAAAAGGTTGTATTTTGATGCCAAGACCTTTAAGATTTGTAAATATTTTCTCTAAAAATCCTAATTGAAGTATTTGAAGCTTTGGCTTTGACATAATTTGTGTTTCTTGTATGTTTTTCCAGTATTTTCATATTATATTTATGCACATGTTCAGGGATGCACATGAGAGCTGGGTAAGAATAGGTTGAGTTTCAATCTCTCTTAAATCCCCTGCAAATTTATAATTTTTTAAAAGATATTAATATATCAGACTGTCTGTCTGAGCTAGCTCCTCTTTAAACTGGTTATTGTTTGTCCTTCTATCTTCTCCTAAATGTGTTTTTTTGGCTATAGAAGTCTTCTACACGCATCAAAATTTTCCCGATCTATTAAGTATTCTGTTTGACTCCTTAATTATCATGAATCCCCTTACATTATTCTTTCAAATTCTTTAAAAAAACTAAGATCTTCTTTCAGGCTGGAAGCTGACACTTTGAGAAAGGACTCTGCAAGGGAGGGATTTGTTCATGAACAAGAATTGTGCAATCATCAACAACCACCCAAATTAAATCATGAATCTAACCATTATGCTTCATAGGCTATTGTCTAGTGACAGTGAAAAACGTTAAACAAGGCCTCACAATTATTGAGGGAGCACCCTTTGATTCAAGGGTCAACTTGAGCCTAAAGACTGGTTGAGTTGGTTTCTCAACATAGTTTATGTAGCCAAGAACTGCCTACGAGAAACAGGTACAACACATTCATAATCCATGCATGAAGAACATGATGGCCATGAGGCTTCTGATATTAAGTAAAAGTACCAAGACAAATGTATACAATGAACACCTCTAGCTCCAATAGTGGAGCATTGGAGCCACTCATTGCTTCCCAAAAGAACTTGCTTGTCTCTCTAATGCATTGCGGGAGGACCCAAGGTGAAAATTATTTTGCTTGTACAATGAGGGTGTATATATAACCAATGGGGGGTGATGCTTAAACTTCCTTGTGACTCTTTGACTACCCTCATGACTGTTTGAAATCCCATTAATTTTTTAATCTACATGTCTCTTCAAATTTTGTAATGTACTTTGGACTTCCACTTTACAATACATTTCGAAAAAAAATTACATAATCCACACAAATGATGTGGCACATGGTGACCCATGACATGACATTGATGGCATGGATTGTATGATGACATGGAAATTCCAAGTAATTCCTTCCGCTTCTTTCTTGTTTGCTTGAAAATGTCTTATGTCCACCTCCATATGGCTTAGAGATAAGGAGCCTTCAATGATATCAGGTCTCGAGCTGCGGTCGCAAACTGATGTCCCTTTGATCTCTCTTGATTGATCAAATCGCATATTCAACTACAAAGGTGTATTCTAGCATGTTCTCCTTATCCACCTCCTTCTTATTCATCATGTCATGGTATGATAGAGTACCTACATCTGCAATTTGCTAATGGCGAGACGAAATTAGTCTGAAAAACCCTAGTATAAGATGTTGGATGATGATCCATTGATTGAGACAAAACCGAATGTCAGGCTAAGGGAAAGGCTCAATGAATATGCAATTGCGAAGCTCAGGCAGTCAAGGGTTGAGTTCGAGCCTTGATACTGCGCAATGCGCAATTCAGGATAGGACTGACCAGAAAGATTACATAGTTAGGGAGCTTAGGGAACCAGGCCGAGGGATTGAGCACTGATTTTTCTAACTACATAGTTCCAAAATACATAGGAGGCTATGTGATTGCATAATTACGTAATTAAAGAGATCAAGGCTAAGGGTCAAGCCTTGTGACTGCATAATGCATTGTACTGACTAGGCATGAGAGAGAAATTGTGCAAATTTTGGAGTTAGAGGTTGGACTTGAGCACTGTGATTATGCAGTGCACAGTACTGGGAGGAATGGATTGCATATAGGGAAGTTCCAAGAGGAAGGGATGCAAATTGAGGGATGAGTCTTCACAATGTGTAGTTCAGGAGGGCTGGATGAGGCTAGGTTGCTTGATCGGGAAGTTTTCCGAATTTGGCTGTGGGATCAGTGAAGCTGATGTTAACAATGACAAGACTTAACTATGATCACACACTTGGAATACTTGACGATACATAATGGATCATCCAAAATACATGGACAACACACTTACCTTAGTGGGACAACTTTGCGACAACTCACGACAAGTGAGACACCAAAGATACACTTTGTGATGATAGTGATGACACTTGTGCGACGGAGCTTAAAATTTTAGGAATGAGTGCGACAGATGTTTACATGACAGGATCGACTCATTTACACAACTATAACCCCTTGAAACCACCAAAACAAGATTTTATGCGATGTGTGACACTTAACATGTGAAAATACGACACTTTAGTTTTCATGCAAACGAGACCAAAACACTTAAGTAAAACACATGCAATGAGTCTTAATGCTTGTGACGAAAATATGCAAGGAAAAAGGAGGCTCTGAAACTTGGGTGTTGTACAAAATTTTTGAGGGTGTTGTAGAAATGACAACACTTGGTGACACACTAGTAGAATTGCAACTTCTCTATCTTGGTTTATTCTTTTATGCAAGGTCATAGTTCTTTAGGAAGTATTGATTCGTCATGCAACTAACTCTAGTTTCCCCACTTACCCCGTGGATAAACATAGTCCCCTCTGTCCCTTCTCTATTGAACACAAACATAAGTTCAACAAAATTGCAATGTTTTGAATTAGGAAAGGGTAGTTTAGTTCACAAGATTTATATTTTGAGAGTATATTTTTTCATCTCTAGTGTTTCTCCACTGTCAATAGGCCTGGAAAGTACCCTGACGGAGTCACTACAGGAACACAAACATTTCTCCATTGCAGCGAGCTTGGTTAGTACCCCGACAAAGTTGCTTGCTTCACCTCTCTGTATAGGCATCCTTTCTATTCTTTCACATTTATATATTTATTTCAATAGGACTGTGCATAGGCACTTATTCATTTCATGGGTGGAAGAGGGTATTGACTCATTTAGAGCAGAATATGTTGTTCCTTCATAGAAGCATATAAGACCTCTGATTTAGGTTTGATCGTTTATATTTTCCCCCTTTTCTTCTTCTACTTTATTGAATAAGCATAAAACAATGAAACATAAATAACCGAGTATGAGCGTAGGGTTTCCACAATAGACACAGGTATCATGGTTCCAAATAAAAATTTCCGTAGGGAAATATCATATTTTTCGTCAGAACATCATTGACCAAGATATGTAACCAACATAAAGAAGGAGGACTAAATATTAGCCAAATGTTGTGGCGTCACAAAACCCTTTTCAACTTGGCCACACACACAAATAAACCAGAAAAAATGTTCACACATGAGGCTTATTTACATTAAAAAACAAAACAAAGTACCAAACAAACCAAGAAACAAGAAAAGAAAATGTGTACATAGTGCAGGGCATAGCCCCAGATAATCATTGATGTTAGAAAATTATATATTACAAAGCATTGGAACACATAAAAAATATGCAGAAATACAAACACAAAAAACATATAAAATAAGAGAGACACATATATATATGTGGTTCACCCAACTTGGGCTATGTCCATGGATAAAAAACCATTCCTTCCTTTATATTATCTAGAAAAATGAAGAGACACAACCTACAACAGATCTGCCGTAATATCCTCCACTCTCTCACACAGTCCCCCTTTCTCTTTCTCGCTCAAAATACACATATCACACACTGCTGCAATAAGATTCCCTCATGTGAACCGAGGGGTTGCCTTCTAGGGCAAAAAATCCTCAATCAAACAAAAATTATACCATCAGATCATCTGCCTGATGAATGGCCCAGATTGACTATGAAATTACAATATTTTACAAGGCAATTTTACATCTATTTTTAGCTTTGGGGGCGCTGCCCCCCGAACCCCTGCCACAACGATCAAACGATAGGCGGTGTTTCTGCCCCATTAAGAACAGGTGTCTAATGCGAAGATACATCTAAATAAAGAAGATAATCAGGCTCCACACCCAAAAATTGAAATTATTGTTTTAATTCTTGACCGTTAAGAGGAAGAGAGTCAATCTTCCCGTCTAGAGATTGAAGATATGTGTGTTGGCCAAGATTCTCGTGCACAATGAATGGTCTGATCCATAGGGATTGGAACTTAGTGTGTTTTCCTTTGTCCTCATGGGATTTGTACCACTTTAAGACTAGGTCACCTACACTGAATTCATTCTTCCCCACATAATTCTTATCAGCCCACCTTTTAATACGACTTTGGTGAAGCTAAATTTTTTCTTTTCCTTTATGTATTTATTCCTACAACTTGTGAAGTGTTTTTATCCTACTCTGAAACAATAAGAAAAGCTTTCCCTGTGATTCTTGTGAGAGTTGAAGGGCAGGAAGGTATATGTTTGGAGGAATGATGACTTCTTTTTCGTACACCAGGAAGTAAGGAGACATTTTTAGAGAAGATTTTGGCGTGACTTGGTCAACCCATAAGGAATTCACCAAGGCGGAGTTCCAGTTCCTCTGTTTAAAGAAAAAAATCTTCTTGATAATGAATATAAGGTTCTTATTAGTAGACTCAGCAAGACCATTTCCATACAGATAATAATTTTCAAAATGTTTCAATACAATTCCATTTTCCAATGAAAAATATATAATCTTAACAATGAAAAGTGCATTGCATTGTTAAAAAAAAGTGAATTAGGAACGCCAAACATGAAAATTATATTCTGTCTAACGAAGTTAATGACTTCTTGATCATTCACTTTCTTCAATGAAACTTCTTCTGTCCACCGCGTGAAGTAGTCTATGGCAGTGATAATATAGCGGTGTTTCTTTGATGAATGAAAAAGCATTTCATTGATGACATCCAAGCCCCATTGTTGAAATGGTTCTTTTTTAGGTCCCTATATCACTAGTATAGTCCCTTATTGTTGTTAGTGTAACCCCCTTATTTTTATTATTGTACCCTTGTAACCCCCATTTTGTTATTATTGTGCCCTTAAATTATTATCGTTAGGTCGGCTAGGATTACATTGTGGCCCACTAGGATTACATTATGGCCCCATGGACTCCTATATATAGAAAGGAGGTTTTGTAAATTGTATCATCCAAGAATTTTTCATTTATGTAATGTATTGGAGGTTTCCCCCTCGAAGTGGCTTATTTCTAAGACGTTGATATCTCTTTTCTTCTATTTTTGAAGTCCGAAGGAAAGAGTGTCATCATGGTGGTAGTTGATAGACTTACCAAGTATGCACACTTTTGTGCATTATCACATCCATTTAGAACAAGTACAGTTGCTACTACATTTATGGATAGAATTCAAAGGCTACATGGAAGCCCAAGGGTTATTGTGAGCGACAGAGATCCCATTTTTACTGGAAATTTTTGGACGGAGTTATTTTCTTGTTTGGGTACTCAATTAGCTCATAGCTCATCTTATCATCCTCAATCCGACGGTCAAACTGAGATAGTAAATAAATGTTTGGAAGGATATATTCATTGTTTTGTATCTGATAAACAAACACAATGGGTCAAGTGGTTACCTCTATTTGAATGGTGGTATAACACTTCCTTCCATACTACAGCAAAAATGACCCCATTTATGGCACTTTATGGATATCATCCACCATCCATCACATCATCTTTAAGAGAAAATTCGAAGGTTAAAGCAGTGGAAGATCACATCGAGCATCAACAATAAGTTCTCCAACTCTTAAAGGATAACCTGAATTTGGCACAAAATCGAATGAAACAACAGGCAGATCAACATCGCAACGAGAGAATTTTTGATGTAGGAGATTGGGTATTTTTACGGCTACAACCATATAAACAAATGTCCCTCAAGCAAGCTAAGAAGGATAATAAATTATCGCCAAGTACTATGGTCCTTACAAGGTTTTGCAAAAGATTGGTACTATGGCATACAAATTGGAGCTTCCTGCTTCTTCGCGAGTACATCCAGTTTTCCATGTTTCATGGTTAAAGAAGGTTATAGGTGAAAATCTTCCAGTTCAAACAGTATTGCCAGAACTTGATGGGGAAGGGAAAATCATATTGGAACCTGAAGCAGTCATGGAAAAAAGAACTCGACAACTACGGAATCGATCAATTTCAGAGTACCTCATCAAGTGGAAGAACTTACCCACTGAAGATTCTACATGGGAGGATGAGAATTTTATACAGAAGCACCCAGAGCTACTCAAGCGTTGAGGACAACACTTTTTTGAAGGAGAGGGCATGTTAGGTCCCTATATTACTAGTATAGTCCCTTATTGTTGTTAGTGTAACCCCCTTATTGTTATTATTGTACCCTTGTAACCCCCATTTTGTTATTATTGTGCCCTTAAATTATTATTGTTAGGTCGGCTAGGATTACATTGTGGCCCAATAGGATTACATTATGGCCCCATGGACTCCTATATATAGAAAGGAGGTTTTGTAAATTGTATCATCCAAGAATTTTTCATTTATGTAATGTATTGGAGGTTTCCCCCTCGAAGTGGCTTATTTCTAAAGTGTTGATATCTCTTTTATTCTATTTTTGAAGCTGGTTACACAACATTCTTCCACAATGATAGGTTACAACGGGATGACTAAATTATTTCCTCAGCCAATAAACTTATGATAGACATGATACTTTTGGTCATATGCATGAGAATCCTTGAATAATGTAGGCCATTAGAAACCGGCCTGCATGAATTTATGCGTAGTAGTATCACCCAAAAAGTGTCCCCCGACTAGTCCATCGTGGAGATCACATAAAAATTTATTCGAATCATATGATTCTAGGTATCGAAGAAGTACTCCATTATGGTGCTTTCCCATGCACCAACAGGTAATATAATGTTTTCAATCGAACTTCCCTCTTCTACTATGTGGATAAGTGAGAGGGAAAAGTACCATGCTCGATATACTAGCGCACATCTGCGTACCAAGAGTGTCAAACGGAAGTGGGGGTCGTTTGCTCAACATTATACATTTTGAATTCTTTCTCCCACCCTTGATAGTGTGAATTCTAAATCATACTCTTGAAAACCAATCATCTAGTTCTCTCTTCTCTCACCCATCTCTTGTTGAACAAAAAATGATCTAACTGCTGGGTGCAGAACAAAGGTAATACAATGATTCTTCAATAGATAGGGCCGAGAGTTATTTACCTCCTTATAGACTGCGTACACCTGCTTATCAATGGATGGGTAGCTAAGTTCAGGTCCTTGTAGGCTGACACTCATAAAATATATCGGCCGCTCATTGTCTTGATCATCTTCCTACGTAAGTACAACGACGAGGGAAGTATCAAAAGAGAAGGTGTAGAGTATAAAATATTTGTTGAAATATGGGCTATATAATGTTGGTGCTTCTACGATTGCTTACTTAATATGGGAGAATGTATCATTTTACATTTTATCCACTTTTATATGGCATCCTTCTTCACCATCACCTGCATAGGTTTGACAATTTGAGTGTAATAGGAGATGAACTTGTGGAGAAAATTAATCTTCCCTAGGAAGGGATGCATGGATTTCTTATTGACTGGGAGGGGAATATACATAATAACCTTGACCCTCTCAGGGTCAAATTTAATTTCACTTTTTGTGATGATGTGGCCCAAGAGGTTTCCCTCAAACACTACAAACATACTCTTCTTGGGATTAA
This sequence comes from Pinus albicaulis, assembly GCA_034641835.2. Taxonomy (NCBI): domain Eukaryota; kingdom Viridiplantae; phylum Streptophyta; class Pinopsida; order Pinales; family Pinaceae; genus Pinus; species Pinus albicaulis. The sequence continues at coordinate 486,964,882 of CM076576.1, forward strand.
GAGAGATCCTATATTTTCGATATCGCTCAAATTTTTTCTTCAACTGGCGTAAGTGGTCACATATCTTCTTCAAAAACACCATAATATCATCAAGATAGACCACCATGCTCTGTCTGATCAAACCAAGAAATGTGATGTCCATTTCACGTTGGAAGGTCACATCAACATTGATTAACTCAAATGGAATTCTTCTGAATGTGAAGGTGCCCCAATTCATTTGAAAATTAGTTTTCAGTCTGTCAGGATATGAGACCAGAATATCCATCCAAAAAAGATAACATTTCTGAACCCGATATTTTCTACAATATCTGTTTGATATATGGCATAGGGCATTTGTCTTTGTTCGAGGCACCACTAAGATTTCAGAAATCTACGCACAAGCGTATCTCCTCGAACTTCTTCCTCACTGGGACTAGATTAGATACCCAGGTTGAATGTTGCACTTTATAAATGATCCGAGCATCCAACAATTTTCACAACTCCTTCTGAATCAGTGGATCACGCGTTGGATGTACCTTCCGCAGTTTCTCCTGAAAAGGATTGGCCCCTTCCTTGATTAGAATAACATGATGGATTATTCACATGTATTAAGTTTTGATCTTATCATATTTCCATGTGAAAACATCTCAGTACTACTTGAATAAGCGAATAAAATCTTTCCGCTCTTGTTGTGTGCAACAAGTACCGAGATTCACAAAATTCATATATTTCTTCGTTCCGATATTTATCTGTTCATGCGACAATGTTGAACTATGGGTTTTAACGTTGAATAACCCTCTAAAGTGGTTCTGCAAGTCGTACCACTTTTACAATGATAACACTCCCTTTGGCATGGGGTTTTCCTTGTTTGCACAAGATGCATCTTGTAACGCTTTTTCATGCTTGTTTTCATCAATAGTTTCATCTTTGAATACATCAATGTTTTCCATGAAATGAAATATCTATTGGTCATCTTTAAAATCATGTAAATTAGTGATGTTATCAGGGAAAAATGGGTTATAAATAATTTCAACAAAAAAACCATCCCTAAGTGATGAAAATCTAGCAACAACATTTTCTAATGCATCCACAATTACATTACACATTCTAGGAACAAAGATAGTACTAAAAGCTTGGAAATTAGAAATTAACCGCAATACCTCTTCTTGATAACATTTCAAATGAGGTGACACATAGTGTATAGTATTACGTACCTATCGTACAATGATTTTTGAGTCACCTATTGCTTTAAGAACTGAAAAATTGAGGTCAATTGACTTCTGTAAGCCCAAGGTGAGCGTTACATATTCAACAATATTTTTAGTGCACTCAAATTCCGAGCAGCTTGAGATCAGGTGTTTTCTCTGTCGTGGGTCTACTAAAACAAAACCAACTCCAGAGCCCTCCTGTGTCTTTGAAACGTCAAAATATAAAATCCAAACATCATATGTACAATAGCTAGGCCCTACACTAGTAGTATCAGTACTATTGTCTACTGTACAAAGGTCATTTGTGCCAATTGGACTAGGAAGGATGTCCAACTGTGTATCTGGTGGGACAGGGGAAATATGAGCAAGGTAACACACTATGTCAATCTCTAAGAAGAAAATGAAAAATATTAGATCTGTGAAAGCAACCAGTTCATTTATTCCATCGAAGGGTGTAACAATATGCTTGATGTAAGGCTCTGAGTTCACTCAGATTTGATTGTTTAGGAAAGCCACAAATGTGACCAGTCGGTAGCAAAATACCCTTGTAATTTACTAGGCCAGTCTCTACTTAGAAATACACCATATGCTTTCGGGATGTCCATAATTACTATATTTATGCACTGGTGAACTCGTTGATCATATGATAGGTGAATAAGCACATTTATGAGTTCACCAATAGCATGGACAAGAGTCCTATCCAACTGAATAATTTGTGCATCTGTCTTATCCCATTTTGCGTTGATTTTATTTTCTACAGATAGTGGCATTACGTTTACAGATGCACCATAATCGACTAAGAAATTGTGCACATTATAATTAAAAATTTCATACGTTAACAAAAACAGAGGGTAGATAGAGTGTATTAGCATCTAATGTTAAGGCATTAAGCACATATTCCAAGGAACTAGAAGACTTACAATATACCTTCTATAGAGAAGCATCTTCACTTGAGGCAGACTGTTGAAGAGCTCGGACGAGCAACTCCCATTGGTTGGAGATATTTGTAAGTGTGAATAGTGAAATGTTTGCACAAGTTTTCTTAATGTGTTGGACTATATTGTAATAAATCTCAAGGGTGATTTTCGAAGTGTCTGGAGTAGTAACTTTATCTGATACTTCCAGAGTGGTAGACTTGATTTTAGTGTTGGCAGTTGTATTCTTCGTTGTAGTATTGTTTCCAGACATGCACTGAGTGTTATGAGCTGAGTTGATGGGGGTGTGAGCTTTCTTAACAATTTTTCTTTCAATTTATACCTTGTCAACTCTTGTTCGGAGACCGACCCTTGGATTCTCAACTTATACCGATTGTTTTGGTTTTAAGCTGGGTCTTCACTCTGCGGCGGTTCTTCTACAACCTTATTTTCAGCTGCGTACACACAATTTAAAGTGTTCACTGTGTGCCCAACACTCGCAGTTTATTCAAATGCAAAAAAATCTTCCTTCTCTTATGCTAGCTTCATCTGCTCGTCTGAAAGCACCGTATCAATGAGGTACGTAGCTAGAGCGTTCATGCTGTGATTCCATTGCGAGCATGTCTTTTCTGAATTATAATGTTGATGAAATGAACAATATTGGTCCATGCCCATACTTTCAACATTTGAGCTTTGCACAGACTTGGACGATTGATTGTTCTTGCTGCTGCCAAAGTTGGAAGCCCTTCTCAGAAAGTTGAATTTTGGAGCCTTGTTGCTTACGGTGGTCTTGTTTGACCTCTGTTTCAACTCTACCAACTCATTGGACATATACTTGATCATGTAGGTTAAGCTTTCAAGATCTGCAACTTCTTTATCCTTGGACTTACTTGCGGAGGCCCGAGACCTTTTACCAGTGCTTTTGGAGTCTTTTTTCGGTTCGTCATCGACAATGACTCCAATTGCACGCAAGTCCTTTTCAACTACTATGGCTTATTCATAATTTTCTTCTAAAGTTTATTTCGCAGTTTGCTTGACAAAATACACAATGCTTGTCGGTAAGGAAGAAGTGTAATAATAAATGGGTGATGGAGTCACCAGGTTTCATATTCAGAGGAAAATTTTTCAATATGCGATTAAACCTTGGATTAAAATATTTAACTTTCTATTTATGCTCTGTCTTGAAATTTCCCAACTCTTTTCATAACATGGCTAGAGCTTTATCATCAACAAAATTTTCAAGAAACAAATTTTTGAATCCCCTCCAATTCTAGATTGAGTTTGGTGGAAGAATGTGATACCATATAGCTGCTCTGCCATTTAAGGTACAAGGGAAAAGTCTACATGCAACACCATCATAACATACCTCACACATTTGCATATGTAGGTAGAAGTTGTCCAAATGGTCCTCCGCTTTCACTACTTTGTTAGGGTCATACTTCGTTAAAAACTTCTTTGGGTGCCTCAACATCTTGTGTAACACACCTGGTAGAGCGAGTGGTCCCTGGGACATCCAATCCAAATCTTGGTCTGCCATATCTTCATCTCTAAACTCCTCTTCTTTAGAATATGAAGGATATTCCTCTTCCTTTTCGTGACTGCCTAACCCGTGACAAGTATCATCTAAGAGTACAATACTGTCTCTATCACCTTCATTGAAAAATGGAGGCTGTTATGGTTTCTCTACGTTCTTTGCAGTCTATGTTAACTCTTCAAGGGTGGTGAGAACTAAATATTCAACTATCAAAACCACTATCCCAGTAGGATTTGTTGCGTTATTTTTTGGAAAGTATGGAAGATTATGTTAGGGATCAAACCAATCGCTTTTAAAAATGATGGGTTATAGGTCAAATGGCTCAGATATGCTCGTAAGAGATTTCATAAGTTTGTTTGACACTGGGAAGAGAAGATTCATCAACTTCAGGAATGTGAGTAGAAGAGGTGCTGGGAATATTGCTGCCTTGACCAAAAGAAGTGTGGTGATGGTGGTCAAAGTTTTCAGCCATAAAAATATGGCTTCCCTCCTTCTAGCACCATAAATTTTGACAATATTGTACCTTCTAAAATTCAAGGGGTCTCCACGATATGTGGTCCCAATTATACCTCACACTATTTTCGATTGGAGCCCCATCCAAAATATGACCCAGTTACCATTTTCTTAAATATTTTCCTGGGTTCTAACTGTCAGCAAGAGAGAGGAATCCATATGTGCCTTTGAAAAGAAATAAAGTGTGCCTAGTGAGTGTTCGGTTGTAGGTGTGTCAAGGTTCTTCTACTGGGGAGGGAGATAAAATTGAGCTTCTAAGAGATAGGCAATAGTACCATCCTAGTAGAGACACACACTAACAATAAGGACCCATATAATATCGAGTGTAATAGTACACAAATATGCGATGATCATTGCAACAAACACAAACAAGAAAGATATGTCTACCATACAATGGAATAGTCCAAGAAGATGCAATAGTCATAGCAAACATTATAGCACATTATCAATACAATAAGCACTAAAATAACATAAATAGTTCAACTACTTTAGCATAGGTGAAAACAAACATGAATTACAAACATTCACATAATAGTCTTACAAACATCATAAACCATGCATGAAGAATGTGATGGCCATGAGGATTTTGATATTAAGTAAAAGTCTCAAAAGCATTGGATCCACTCATTTCTCCAATAGTGGAGCGTTGGAGCCACTCCTTGCTCCCCAAAAGAACTAGCTTGTCTCTCTAATGCCTTGTGGGAGGAGCCAAGGTGAAAATTCCTTTGATAATACAATGAGGGTGTATATATAACCAATAGCGGGTTGATGCTTCACCTTCCTTGTGACTCTTTGAATACCCTCATGAATTTTTACTTCCCATGAATTTTTGAATTTACGTGACTCTTAAAATTCTATACATGTCCTTTGGACTTCCACTTTACAATACATTTCAAATAGAAATTTACATAACACACACAAATGATGTGGCACATGGTGACTCATGACATGACACGACATCACACTTAAGACATGGATTGTATGATAGAATGGAAATGACAAGTAATTATTGCTGCTTCTTGCTTTGTGTCTGCTTGAAAATATCTTCTGTCCACCTCCATATGGATTAGAGATAAGGAGTCTTCAATGATATCAGGTCTCGAGTTGTGTTCGCAAACCAATGTCCCTTTGCTTTCTCCTGATTGATCAAATTGCATATTTATCTACAAAGGTGTCTTCTAGCATATTTTCCTTCTCCATATCCCTATTGATCATCCTACCATAGTATGATAGAGTACCTACATATACGATTCACTCATGACGAGACAACATCAGTCTAAAAACCCCTAGTCTAAGATGTTGCATGATGATCCCTTGACTGAGCCAGAACTAGATGTCAGGATGAGGGAAAGGATCAATGAATACACAATTGCATAGATAATGTAGTTAATATTTGTGCTTGAGCCTTGAGACTGCACAATGTGCAGTTCAGGCTGGGACTGAGCAAAAATATTGCGCAGTTGGGGAGCTCAGGGAGCCAGGATGAGGGCTCGAGCGCTGATTTTTCCCACTGCATAGTTCTAGAAGAAAAAGGAGGATAGGTGATTGCAAAATTGCATAGTTAAAGAGGTAAGGGTTGATGTGTGAGCCTTGTGACTACGCAATGTGTGATATTTATTGGGAAGGAGAGATAGATTGCACAATTTTTGGAGTTAAAGGTCGAGCTTTAGCATTGTGATTTTGTAGTGCACAGTCCTGGGAGGCAGGAACTATGCATTGTGAAATGAAAAGAGGTAGGTCTGCAGCTTGAGGGCTAAGGCTACGCAATGTGCAGTTCAGGAGGGCTGGACGAGGCTAGGTTGTTTGATCATGAAGTTTTCCTAATTTGGCTAAGTGTGGGATCAATGAAGTTGATGTGAAGAATGACACAACTTGACTATGTCACACACTTAAAACACTTGACGACACAACATAGATCATCCAGAACACATGAAAAACAAACTTCCCTCAGTGCAACAACTTTGCGACAACTCACAACAAGTGTGACAACAAAGATACACTTTGCGACGATAGTGATGACACTTGTGCGATAATTCTTAAAAATTTAGGAATGAGTTCGACGAATGTTTACATGACAAGATTGATTCATTTACACAAATATAACCCCTTGAAACCACCAAAAAAATATTTTAAGCGATGTGTGACACTTAACATGTGAAAATATGACACTTTGGTTTTCTTGCAAACGAGACCAAAAGACTTAGGGAAAACACATCCAATGAGTCTTAATGCTTGTGACGACAGTATGCAAGAAAAAAGGAGGCTCCAAAATTTGGGTGTAGGCCAAAATTTTGGAGGGTTTTGTAGCAATGAAAACATTAAGCAAACATAGTTTGATATGAATTATGCCATTAATATCTTAAAATGTAAGGCCACTGTGTTGTAGCTGCTACAACACCACCCAAAATTTTGGGGTATATTTAAAATTTCGGGTTCCCCATTTGCTCGCTTAGGCATTAAAGTCTTTCACCCGACCTGCAGTCAGTGACATCCCACCGACCTATCCCCAACCCCTTATGAGCTCTCTCACCATCATGATCAGATGCTGTTGCTGCAATCACACCATATGTGGGAGGGATCATCCAGCATACGCTCGAACACTCTTACCGCAGTCGCGCCATGTGTAATGAGATTTCCATGCATACATTTGAATGCAAACCTTTTTTGTGTATTGACGATTAAAGGCCCTCTCGCCGTGGGTCATTAAGCATGTTGTTTGAATACCTCTCTTAAGCTTGTTAGTCTCATATGTTTTATCTGGGGCCATCATTATCAAAGAGTAATTGTGATGTTGTAATGTTCCACACAGGTCGACCCAACGGGTGACAAACTCCTCAATCTTGTCACGACATCAAGGGAAATAAAATTGAGCTCAATAACAAGGCCAAAGTTGCGGAACAGGGGAGGAGGAGGAGCAAGTGACCAATACTGTTAAAAGGAGGATGGTGTGATACATGTTGATTAGAGAAAGAACCTTTGATGTCACTGATGCAAAAGGCTTTCTTCACCAGTGCGCACCAGATGCTTAAAAACGCTTCGTTTGGAAATGTCCGTACCGGATGCCATCTCACATAAACCAGAAGAATTTGCTATGATCTAGGCTTACGTATGAGCCGAATTAAGTATCTATTTTATGAGATGGCGGATATTTCACCTTAAAAGAAGTTTTTGAAGATCCTGCACAATACCAGCTCAATGTCGATGTGTGCACGCAAAGGAACATATTTCACCACTTAGAAAAGTCTAGCCTGAAGCATAGCCTGGTGAACAAAGTGTACTCAGAAGATTTCCCTAGAGAACGACAATCTCATTCAAGGCTTTTTCGTGCCGAGATGTAGTGCGAAAGCGCACATGCTGATGGTGGCAAGACAATTGCACAACTAAAAAGGTTTTTTCTATTTTCCGCAGTTGAATGAAATGGTTCACAGGTTCAAAATGCGTCATGATGAGTATTTGAAGGGTCATCACTGTCAATTTGGTGATTAAGTTTGGATTTGCTTCTTTCAGTGCCTCATCATCCATCAAAGTACAGGTGTAGGTTTTTTGGTTCAGGTGCATGGTGAGATTTAGGCTTGATTGTTCACGTAATGGGTACATTAGTAGTTTTTGGCATAATTTCAAATATCTAAACGCACCTTTGGGAAGCAATATTTGTTAAACCTAAGCTACACAGTGGGTGAAAATATATGGACCAAGGTTATGGTTTTAAACATTATATAATTAAACCAAGGAGAAAAAAAACCATATAGTTTCAAAGTCATGGAGATTGTGGACGAACTATGTGAAAACATTACAGTGGCGCACATTTGATGGATCAAGGTTACGTTTGCATGTTTAAGCCAAGGCGAAAACTCATATGGTTTCAAAACCATACTTTTATGCCGAGGTTTTCAACCTATAGTAAAACGTTGGAATGGATATATGAGAGCGAAACATTACAACTAACCCACCACGACATTGTGAAATTTATGGTCAAAAGAGAGCAGAGTTGACAATCCAACAACTTACGTTGAAACACACGGTTTCAAACCACGTGAGATTGGTGGAACGAAACTACACGGACACGTTGCATGGAGCCAAACGTTCGATGGCAGGTTTTCAACTTACGGTAAATGTTTATATATATACATGGCGGTCGAATTTTCAACTAAAACATGGAGCGAAGTGCTATAACTATTGTGGCATGTTATAATTGACAATCTGTAACCACGTTTTAAGCAGTGCAAGTCACATTTGATTTCAAAACCATATAAGACCACCGAGAAAAAGCATACGAGGAACGTTTTGACTGGATCAAATGTTTTATGCCGAAGTTTTAGTCCATGTCAAAACCTGTGGAGCGGACACATATATATAACGGTCAAAAAAATTTACGTTCAAAGCATGGAGAAAAATATTTTAACAAACCTACAGCGGCAATGTTGTAATATGGTGCATTGACAGTAAAAAACTGCAAGGTTGAGTTTTCCACGTGTCTATCTCAAAATCTGCATGGCAACATCACAAAAGGACCACACTTTTCAAGTAAGTGTATAAAGATATCAATACTGAAAAGGAATGCGAATAATTTATGCATTACAAACTGTAGTCATGGAATGAAAAGCCAGCGCCATAAGAGGCATGCTTCATTTGGCACTAAAAGAGCTATTTTCGAAAGAACAAATAAAATCCGATTTCGTAGCCCCGAGGGCGATATTCAGGGAGAAAATCGCGCTTCAAATCTACTATTAATAACCTACACTGGTCCCATTTAGAAAGACGTTATCGTTTCATATTCCTTGGAAGCTAAATTTTCGATAATTCCACTACTGACCACGCCGAGCTGTCTTCACAGAGCTCAATTTTCGATCATTCTTAAGGCATTTTCTTTTACTCTTTCCGAAGGCGCTGAAAAACTGGATCACACATCCCACATAGATCTATTCGAGACTGCATGCAGTGCGTTTTCAATTTGCAGGCTCATGCAGGAATGAGAAGCTCACTGCAGAAGCGGAATACCGATAATAGGTTCACTGAAAGAGCATCAACATAACACATGTCGACGTGCATACTGCCTCAGGCGTAGTCCCACAACTCATAAATCCACGACGTTTTATTATTCGATTTCAATGCATGGGCGGAGCTACGAGTTAGCCGCACGAACTTTTACCTATGGAAAGCCGGAACTGGGTTATACCAGAACAAATAAGAAATATTCGCACAACCTCCTGCTGTGGAATATAAAGAGAGTTGAGATCCGGATATAGGCGTAAGTCTGCATCCATTTCACACTATGTTGGCAGCCCGAGGAAACATACTCCATGAAAGCGTTGGCACGTAATGAAGGTGCGTGTATGGCGGCTGTGGATGTTTAGAAGGTGAGACTCCGTCGTATGCAACTTGGATCTATTGGAGGCTCGCAAGGGAAAGATAAACCTGGAGTTTGAACAATGAAAATTAGAACTCCGGCGGCAGCCTAAGTAATAAGGGACGTTGGCTGCAGTTACGTAGCTCCCATCAATCATGTTCTCCTCCGTTAACTCATCTCTCAACCATATTATAGGGGCCACGACTCAACAAAATAGAGAAAGTGCTGCCTTTGACCTTTTGCGACCAGTCACCAGGTCGAAAAGCACATGGAATTGATGACAAGCGCGACCTGCATAAATATGCGACTACGCGACCACAGGGAGGTCGCAGTCTTGCCCGGGTCGCTGAGTCGCAGACTTGTGAGGCTAGTGCAAATTGCGATTTGATGGTATTTGCGACCCTGTGACCCTTTTGAAGTCGCAGCCCAAGTGGATATGAAATCGTGCGACCCCTCCAGGTCGCTGAGTCGCGATACAATGTTGTTGGACAGGAAGTGCGACCATGTGACTGTGCGACCCCTCCGAGGTCACAAGGTCGCAGAAAGGTGTGCCTAAGGGAAGATACGACCAAGAAGATTCTCTGACTGCGCGACCCCAGTTACAAAATGCAATTTGTTGCATTCAAGCATGCAATGCTTGGCTGCAAGGAATCGTCAAAAGATGCAAGTATTCTATGGTGTTTTGGTGCAGTATTTTGCTGTCCTTGATATATGTTTCGTTCCTTGAATCATTTACATCATTGTACCCTATTACATGAAATAGTCAAGAAGTAAAACACCTGAGACTCTCCGATTGAAGATGACAAGTATTGCTTCTCAAATAAATGGGAAGATTAATGAGCATAAAGTCTCCAGCAACCATTGAAGATGTGAATGAAGAAGCCCATGCCTATCAAGCAATTCAATCCAAGAGAACTTTGTGCATGGGAAAAAATTATGATCCTGACAGAGAAAGGGCACAGAGAAAGCTTACCCTAGCCATGTTCTCCAACGATTCAGCAGCTCCATACTTGACCACACAGCGGTCTAAGTTGTTTTTTTTTTCATTCTTGCAATTAATTGAATATTCCCCTAACATCATGATTCGAAAATAAAGACATGTAACCTAAGCTATGTGACTGCAGGTGGAAGCTGTTGGTCTGCGAAACGAGCTCAAGTTTTCCCAGCAAGAAAGAGGGTCGGTTTTCAAAGCAAGGAGTATGAGATGAAGAATACTACTACAACATCTGCAAATCTGCTTTAAGTTGTAGGTCGCAGATTTCTTGAGGTCGCAGGTCACATATTCCCAAAGGTCGCAAGTCACAGAGGTCGCCAGGTCGCTAAGTCGCATCCCCATTAAATGCCCGACGACGTGACCCAGTGACCCTGCGATTAGGTCGCAAGGTTGCAGGTCGCATATTTGCTGAGGTCACAGGTCGCATATTTGTTGAGGTCACAGGTCGCATGTCTAATGAGGTCGCAGGTTGCGGATGGTCCAAGACTGGGTCGCAAGGCAGCCCAACCGTCGAGAAGTTGAAAAGTCTGGGACCCCAAGGGGAAAAATTCTCTCTATAAATACTTCCTTCGGGAACTTGTTTAAGGATCTTTTTTTTTTGGGACTCAAGCTAAGTATATTGTATTACCAGAGGATTATACATTTAGCCATGAATACAAGCATTTTGAAAAATCCCTTTGTGGATCTGGTGTTGTCATATGTATGAGCGCTATTCAGTATTATGTTTTCAGTTTCTGAACGTCTTTAGATTAAGGGAACTGTATCTTTAATTCATATCACAATTGCATAACAGTTTGCTAAGTATGTTAATGGTGGTTGAGTTCATTTCACTTTCTTAATGAACACTGATGGCTTTGTTTATTAGCATTTGTGTTTCCATTTAAAACTTTTAGGAAGTGAAGGGTGTTCTTGCCGTGAGGAATTGTTTCCTTTGCGTTCAGAACAGTTTACAAGCATGAACCTAATGAAGTGTTGTTAACAACACTTCCTTCGGTCTTCATGCTTTATTATTTCCTCTTGCTACTCATAGTGCTGCATGTACATTTAATGCATCAATCATATGTCTTGTATCATTTGATTAGGTGTGTATCCACTGTTTTATAGAGTTTAAGCGAGACCCAAAGAAAGGAGAAATCAGTGGTAGCCGGACCCACACCCCGGACGGGATCCCTATTCCAAACGGTTCAAGGTCTAATTGGGACCTTTTACCGGGGAGATCCCCTGCTGTTGGCCGGACAGATTTTCCCGTCAACAGAATTGGTGCTAGAAGGAGGGCTAGATGACAAGCTGAGCCCTTAGAGCCTGTAGTTAATCTCATATCTGTAATGGCTCATTCCCAAATCATTCTCCCGAGATGTTTGTCGGAGTTTTATGAGCCTCGATACTTCATCCCCGATGAGCTTATGTATCACTTGTCCTAGCTAAAATTCGATGGTGAAAACGGAGTGTCCATAACCCGACACCTTTTAGATTTATGTGACTTTGGTGAGTGCTACGAAATTGATAATGAAGGTTTGATTTGTTTGTTGTTCTTCCTCACCCTCGAAGGTTGCGCTAAGCAATGGTGCCGCACATTGCCAGAAGCTTCCATCCATTCGTTTGAACAAATCACCAGTGAATTACAACAATATTTTCATAGGTATGATTTTCAAAATGTATTGATAAAGCTAAATGACATCAGAATGGAACCTCAGGAACCTCTAGATGAATTTTCTATCAGATTTGTTCATTATTGTTTTGAGTTCTCTGAAAAGGATGTCGATTGGGAGTTGTTAAGTGAACAGTTCAGCTATATGATTCTCGTTTCCCTTGAACGATTTCAGTTAGCAACCCAGCCTGAGCCTAGTGTTCCCTATGACGACCCGCAAGTCAATAGCTGTTCAGAATTTGTCCCTAATGCTTCCTTGTCCATCTCCCCTAGTCCAGACCACATTCAGGCCTGCGAGGAGAGTATTGTCATTTGTGACATTCTCGCTCCTCCTCCTGAGTTGTTGGGTAGTGGAGTTGTGACCACGAAATTTCTTGGCAATGATAGATGGGTGCATGAGGATAAGGCCTATTGTACTACCTTTGAATATTTCATGCACCATGTCGAATCTGAGTTTGAAAACCATAGTGGCTCATTATCTCTCCCAGTTCATGAAACCTACCTCGAGCCCACTCGATGTCTCCCTGGACACAGTCCTAAATCTGATTCGCATACTGCTTATGAATCAAATCCTATCCCGCGTGAAGTCGATTCCCTTACAGGGCCTTCCAGGTCATTGTTTTCTATGAATAACACGGATGCATGCATTGGAAAGCCTTGTATGGTTAACGCCCCTGCAACTCAATCTATTCGTTCATTATTCCCCGATTTATTTCATGACCCCACCACACCAGTAATTTCTTCGAGACATTCAAAATTTCCTTATACTGGTATTGGCGACAATCATAAGCACACAGATGGTGTTTCACAATCACAGTTCAAAATCGATGAATCTTTTAGATTTGATCTTTCTCACTCGGAATCTTTAGACAACCATAGGAGCGATTTCCTGTCTGGGCAACCTCAAGATGTCCTCTTTATTGATCCATCCCAGTCAATAACTCCCGGGGAGCCCAACATGCCAGGTACCCAACTTAATCAAATCAATGGTTACAGTGACCCCTGCTTATTTGAAAACATACTCAATCATACCGCTGAGGACTATCACTCGCGTCTCTTTTCCGACCACATGGAGACACCAAAATTCGATGAGTCACTTTGGGAAGATTCAAGTACCTATCAGAAAATCGAAGCACTTCAACTTCTGCCGACCGTTTATGAAATGACGATCCCCAAGTACCATGCTCCTCCCAGCATAACCATGTCGAATTCACCCCACCCTCACAAATATAGAGAATCGGATACATCGATTTATCAATCTGTCAGTGTGCAAACATTTAACCGAATCGATACAAAGCCCACTGACATTTTGCAACCCACCACAATCCATGTTCACATCCATTCGCCCATTGATCTCGCCAAACCATCAAAGTTTGGCAACCCCCCACTCGAAGGTCTGGGGTTTGATCCTCATACCCTTGACCAAACCCAGGAGCAACCTCAAACTAGGGTTTCTACACTCGGATGCGCAAGAATTTATAATTCGCCTGGCACATGCTTATTGTTTCCATTCCATAAAACTGATGGTCCTCAACACCATGATGAGATTGCCGGTCAACTCGACCAACCCTATTCAGTGGATGTGCCTACGAATAGGCAATGGCTTACCCAGCGCCCATCAGGCCCAGGATTGTGCATGAATGATTATGTGTCATTTATAAATGTTTATTTTCACGAACATATTGCTGTGTATCAAGATGAGAGTGGGATTCATCTTGCACAATCTATTCTGGTGTGTTCTTTGGTAAGTATCTATGATCTTCTTGCCATTGCACCTGCTCCTCAGGTAAGTTTTGTGGTTACTGCACTTTTTTGGATACTAGCTCTGATCCTGATCCTTGTTATCATTGCAGGATGCGAACTAATGCGGTGGATACACTGGAAAACTGATTTTACATAACCCAGTCACCTCATGGGTTAAACTAGGGTTTAGGTGTAGGCTAGCTAGAACCTGTTAATAAAATTTTTAGTTCAAAGTTGATTAGGTTTACTTGCCAAATTTTTACTTCATGATTAAAAAGTGTGTGTACTATTTTTGCTTACGATTAATATCCTAGACATCATCATGTTACAATTGTTTTCACTCATTTCTTTTCAGTTTGCTTGTTGCTGCATAAATAATTACTGCTTGTATCGTGCCTCTTTTCCACCTACAACTGGTTGATCTTTCTCGCACATGGCGTTGTATTGCATCCCGAGCCTTGCCTATTACATTGCGTCGTTCACTATTTTCCTCACATCATTTCCGTAGATTGTTGATATAGCTTTGAAAATATTCCACATATCGCCGATCATTGCATGAGCCCTCATTGAAACCCTACCGTCTTGTGGATTTTTTCTGCCCCAACTGCTGAAACAGTAACCCCATTGTTTACGTAAGGTTGCGGTGGCTATCTCAAGAGGCAGCTTGCTCTTAGGACAAGTCATCGAAGTCAAATTCTCAACAAGATGCCTATGAGTCTAAACTTATTTAGCCGGGGAGATACGAGCCGGTTGCTTGTGGGAGACCTAATGAGTTTGAATGGCATATACCCGTAACCTAAGCCTTGTACCCGACGTAGTCTTGTACATCTGAATGATCTGTTTTGCATGCTTCGCCTACTGTGGTGAATGGGATGTGAAGGTTTGGCACAAGGGAAAACCCAAATCAAGATATCTTTCAGTTTCTGTAAAAGAAGAAACAACCTCTCTTGCTCGTAAAATAAGTTGGGATCCCTCATCCGCCCATGAAAATAAGTGCCACAAGCACATGAAAATAAGTGCTGCAAGCACATGAAACAAATAAGGGTAAAGGATCGAGAAAGGATTCCTGCGCAAAGAGGTAATGAAATTACTCCGCCGGGGTACTGACCAGGCTCGCTGGCAGCGGAGCAACGTTTGTGATTTCTTGAAGTGACTCCGTCGGGGTACTGTCCAGGCCTGCTGGCAGCGGAGCAACACCGGAAACTTACTTTAAAAAATCCTGAGAATAATAAACCCACTGCCTTTCTCTTCACATCATCAACAAGCTATTGACGTCTGTGAGCTCTCTATTGATGTGTTCTGATTAGCGAGACCTAGTTGAGGCACAAGGACTGGGCATACCTGTAAAGGCCAAAGTAATTCAAAGGGTCCCCACAGAACTTGTTCAATATTCCCTTGCATCACTATCTTGGCTCAGAATTTTGTTGTGATATTGACAGAGATGCTGGATTCTACCAGTGGTTCGCCATTTGTTGTAGCCGCTACAACACCACCCAAAATTTTGGGGTATATTTAAAATTTTGGGTTCCCCATCTGCTCGCTTAGGTGTTAAAGTCTTTCACCCGACCTGCAGTCAGTGACATCCCACCGACCTATCCCCAACCCCTTATGATCTCTCTCACCATCATGATCAGACGCTGTTGCTGCAATCACGCCATATGTGGGAGGGATCATCCAGCATACGCTCGAACACTCTTACCGCAGTTGCGCCATGTGTAATGAGATTGCCATGCATACATTTGAATGCAAACCTTTTTTGTGTATTGACGATTAAAGGCCCTCTCGCCATGGGTCATTAAGCATGTTGTTTGAATACCTCTCTTAAGCTTGGTAGTCTCATATGTTTTATCTGGGCCATCATTATCGAAGAGTAATTGTGATGTTGTAATGTTCCACACAGGTCGACCCCACGGGTGACAAACTCCTCAATCTTGTCATGACATCGAGGGAAATAAAATTGAGCTCAATAATAAGGCCAAAGTTGCGGAACAGGGGAGGAGGAGGAGCAAGTGACCAATACTGTTAAAAGGAGGATGGTGTGATACATGTTGATCAGAGAAAGAACCTTTGATGTCACTGATGCAAAAGGCTTTCTTCACCAGTGCACACCAGATGCTTAAAAACGCTTCGTTTGGAAATGTCCGTACCGGACGCCATCTCACATAAACCAGAAGAATTTGCTATGATCTAGGCTTACGTATGAGCCGAATGAAGTATCTATTTTCTGAGATGGTGGATATTTCACCTTAAAAGAAGTTTTTGAAGATCCTGCACAATACCAGCTCAATGTCGATGTGTGCACGCAAAGGAACACATTTCACCACTTCGACAAGTCTAGCCTGAAGCATAGCATGGTGAACAAAGTGGACTCAGAATATTTCCCTAGAGAATGAAAATCTCATTCAAGGTTTTTTCGTGCTGAGATGCAGTGCGAAAGCGCACATGCTGATGGTGGCAAGACAATTGCACAGCTAAAAGGGTTTTTTCTATTTTCCGTAGTTGAATGAAATGGTTCACAGGTTCAAAATGCGTCATGATGAGTATTTGAAGGGTCATCACTGTCAATTTGGTGATTAAGTTTGGATTTGATTCTTTCGGTGCCTCATCATCCATCAAAGTACATGTGTAGGTTTTTTGGTGAGATTTAGGCTTGATTGTTCAGGCAATTGGTGCATTAATAGTTTTGGCACAATTTCGAATATCTAAATGCACCTTTGAGAAGCAATCTTTGTTAAACCTAAGCTACACGGTGGGTGCAAATTTATGGACCAAGGTTATGGTTTTGATATTATATAATTAAACCAAGGAAAATAAGAATAATATGGTGTCAAATTCATAGGAGATCGTGGAGCAGAACTATGTGAAAACATTACGAGTGGGCGCACATTCGATGGATCAAGGTTACATTTGCATGTTTAAGCCAAGGCACAAACTCATATGGTTTCAAAACCATACTTTTATGCCGAGGTTTTCAACCTATAGTAAAACGTTGGAATGGATATATGAGAACAAAACATTACAACTAACCCACCACGACATTGTGAAATTTATGGTTAAAAGAGAGCAGAGTTGACAATCCAACAACTTACGTTGAAACACACGGTTTCAAACCACGTGAGATTGGTGGAATGAAACTACATGGACACATTGCATGGAGCCAAACGTTCGATGGCAGGTTTTCAACTTACGGTAAATGTTTATATATATACATGGCGGTCGACTTTTCAACTAAAACATGGAGCGGAGTGCTATAACTATAGTGGCATGTTATAATTGACAATCTGTAACCACGTTTTAAGCGGTGCAAGTCACATATGATTTCAAAACCATATAAGACCGCCGAGCAAAAGCATACAAGGAACGTTTCGATTGGCTCAAATGTTTTATGCCGAAGTTTTAGTCCATGTCAAAACCTGTGGAGCGGACACATATATATAACGGTCAAAAAAATTTACGTTCAAAGCATGGAGCAAAATATTTTAAAAAACCTACAGCGGCAACGTTGTAATATGGTGTGTTGACAGTAAAAAACCGCAAGGTTAAGTTTTCCACGTGTCTATCTCAAAATCTGCATGGAAACATCACAAAAGGACCGCGCTTTCAAGTAAGTGTATAAAGATATCAATACTGAAAAGGAATGCGAATAATTTATGCATTACAAACTGTAGTCATGGACCGAAAAGCCAGTGCCATAAGAGGCATGCTTCATTTGGCACTAAAAGAGCTATTTTCGAAAGAACAGATAAAATCCGATTTCGTAGCCCCGAGGGCGATATTTCGAGAGACAATAACGCTTCAAATCTACTATTAATAACCTGCGTTGGTCCCATTTAGAAAGACGTTATCGTTTCATATTCCTTGGAAGCTGAATTTTTGATAATGCCACTACTGACCACGCCGAGATGTCTTCACAAAGCTCAATTTTCGATCATTCCTAAGGCGTTTGCTTTTACTCTGTCCAAAGGCGCTAAAAAACCGGATCACACATCCCACATAGATCTATTCGAGACTGCATGCAATGCGTTTTCAATTTGCAGGCTCATGCAGGAATGAGAAGCTCACTGCGGAAGCGGAATACCGATAATAGGTTCACCGAAAGAGCATCAACAAAGCACATGTTGACATGCATACTGCCTCAGGCGCAGTCCCACAGCTCATAAATCCACGACGTTTTATTATTCGATTTCAATGCATGGGTGGAGCTACGTGTTAGCCACACGAAATTTTACCTATGGAAAGCCGGAACTGGGTTATACTAGAACAAATAAGAAATATTCGCACAACCTTCTGCTGTGGAATATAAAGAGAGTCGCGATCCGGAAATAGGCGTAAGTCTGCATCCATTTCACACTATGTTGGCAGCCCGAGGAAACATACTCCATGAAAGCGTTGGCACGTAATGAAGGTGCGTGTATGGTGGCTGTGGATGTTTAGAAGGTGAGACTCCATCGTATGCAACTCGGATATGTTGGAGGCTCGCAAGGGAAAGAGAAACCTGGAGTTTGAACAATGAAAATCAGAACTCCGGCGGTAGCCTAAGTAATAAGGGACGTTGGCTGCAGTTACGTAGCTCCCATCAATCACGTTCTCCTTCGTTAACTCATCTCTCAACCATATTATAGGGGCCACGACTCAACAAAATGGAGAAAGTGCCGCCTTTGGCCTTTTGCGACCAGTCACCAGGTCGCAAAGCACATGGAATTGATGACAAGCGCGACCTTCATAAATATGCGATTGCGCGACCACAGGGAGGTCGCAGTCTTGCCCGGGTCACTGAGTCGCAGACTTGTGAGGCTAGTGCAAATTGTGATTTGATGGTATTTGTGACCCTGCGACCCTTTTGAAGTTGCAGCCCAAGTGGATATGAAGTCGCGCGACCTCTCCAGCTCGCTGAGTCGCGATACAATGTTGCTGGATAGGAAATGTGACCATGCGACTGTGCGACCCCTCCAAGGTCACAAGGTCGCAGAAAGGTGTGCCTAAGGGAAGCTGCGACCAAGGATATTCTCCGACTACGTGACCCCAGTTACAAAATGCAATTTGTCGCATTCAAGCATGCAATGCTTGGCTGCAAGGAATCGTCATAAGATGCAAGTATTCTATGGTGTTTTGGTGTGGTATTTTGCTGTCCTTGATATATGTTTCGTTCCCTGAAGCATTTACATCCTTGTACCCTATTACATGAAATAGTCAAGAAGTAAAACACCTGAGACTCTCCGATTGAAGATGACAAGTATTTCTTCTCAAATAAATGGGAAGATTAATGAGCATAAATTCTACGGCAACCATTAAAGATGCGAATGAAGAAGCCCATGCCTATCAAGCAATTCAATCCAAGAGAACTTTGTGCATGGGAAAAAATTATGATCCTGACAGAGAAAGGGCACAGAGAAAGCTTACCCTAGCCATGTTCTCCGACGATTCAGTAGCTCCATACTTGACCACACAGGGGTCTAAGTTGTTTTTTTTTTTCATTCTTGCAATTAATTGAATATTCCCCTAACATCACGATTCGCAAATAAAGACATGTAACCTAAGATATGTGACTGCAGGTGGAAGCTGTTGGTCTGCGCAACGAGCTCAAGTTTTCCCAGCAAGAAAGAGGGTCGGTTTTCAAAGCAAGGAGTATGAGATGAAGAATACTGCTACAACATCTGCAAATCTACTTTAAGACGCAGGTCGCAGATTTCTTGAGGTCGCAGGTCGCATATTCCCAAAGGTCGCAAGTTGCAGAGGTCGCTAGGTCGCTAAGTCGCATCCCCATTAAATTCCCGACGGCGCGACCCAACGACCCTGTGATTAGGTCGCAAGGTCGCAGGTCGCATATTTTTTGAGGTCGCAAGTCGCATATCTATTGAGGTTGCAGGTCGCAGGTTGCGGATGGTCCAAGACTGGGTCGCAAGGCAGCCCAACTGTCGGGAAGCTGAAAAGTCTGGGACCCCAAGGGGAAAAATTTGCTCTATAAATACTTCCTTCGAGAACTTGTTTAAGGATCTTTTTTTTTTGGGACTCAAGCTGAGTATATTGTATTACCAGAGGATTATACATTTAGCCATGAATACAAGCATTTTGAAAAATCCCTTTGTGGATTTGGTGTTGTCATATGTATGAGCGCTATTGAGTATTATGTTTTCAGTTTCTGAATGTCTTTAGATTAAGGGAACTGTATCTTTAATTCATATCACAATTGCATAACCATTTGCTGAGTATGTTAATGGTGGTTGAGTTCATTTCACTTTCTTAACAAACGCTGATGACTTTGTTTATTAGCATTTGTGTTTCCATTTAAAACTTTTAGGAAGTGAAGGGTGTTCTTGCTGTGAGGAATTGTTTTCTTTACGGTCAGAATAGTTTACAAGCATGACCCTAATGAAGTGTTGTTAACAACACTTCCTTCGGTCTTCATGCTTTATTATTTCCTCTTGCTACTCATAGTGCTGCATGTACATTTAATGCATCAATCATATGTCTTGTATCATTTGATTAGGTGTGTATCCACTATTTTATAGAGTTTAAGCGAGACCCAAAGAAAGGAGAAATCAGTGGTAGCCGAACCCACACCCCGGACGGGATCCCTATTCCAAACGGTTCAAGGTCTAATTGGGACCTTTTACCGGGGAGATCCCGTCAACACACTGGTAACTATATTACCACTTCTACTTTCACCATGAATTCAAATTATTATACTATAATAGATTAATCCATTTTAATTTTGAAAGAAAAAAAAACAAATCTTGGTCATACCTATTCCTTATAGATTGCGTAGTTTTGTTTTTACTCTTATTATCATACCATATTATGTTTAATTATAAGCCACCATGACTTGCTAGCTAATTGTATTTCCATTATTATTGTGCCATTGGATGGCTCATCCATGAAGAACAACCACCTTGGATGGAGAATACATACCTATTGATAAATTTTAACTACAATGGCACATTGCAAACAAATCTATAATGCTCAAATGGAACTAAATTGAGTCACATACCCTTCAATTCCACACTAGAGTTGGTGCTTTGGGATACAATTAAGCTAACACTAGAGAATCATATAGTCCATCTTCATGGCTTCAATTTATTCATTCTTGGGAGGGGGTATTTTTGTTTTTGTACATGCAATTTATCTATCCCACATTTCCTACCCTTTAGGAGGTCCTACAAATTTTAACAGTTACTATTTATAGTATGTTTATTTTTAGCATGATTTTCCATGTAGGATGAGATGTGGCAACAATTGGGAATTGACTAGGCAATGACATGGTTATGTATTATCTATTAATGCACCCTTCCTTATCCCTGACCTCCTTATCTATAGGCGTCCACTTCCTTCCTATTTTTGGGGACAAACCTTATCCAATTATCCCTTTATTTTAAGAAACCTCATCTCTTGAGTTTTATTCCTATTATTATAGTTTATTTCTATTTTGGGAATTAGGAGTGATGTGCATGAGTTTTTTAAAAATAATTTCTAACTTATTTTTGGCTCATCCTAAGTGAACTCTATTATTTACCCTAACTCTATTTTAGACTCTACAACTCCATTTTTGGCCTAGTTAACTGGAACTAAGGCACACTTACTTTTCTACTTATTGTGCATGCACAAGGAACAATGATTAGTGTGCACTAGTCTTCTCTATAAGAGTGTTATTTAATTATACTCAAGTTATGCAGTGTAGGACAAGTGAATTCAAACTATTATTTCAACTACTTATTCTATTTGAGTGTTATTCCATTCCCTCTTCTCTCATATTGTCTTGTAATTTATAGCATGATATTTTGTCACAACTAGATATTGTGCTCGTGCTTGAAATTATACATGGTATCAAAGCTTTTATGATACCAGTGATTTAAAAATATAACATAATATTAGAGCACTTGGGAAGTTTGTGACAAATATACTCATATTATAGAAATTCAACAAGGATTAAACACCAAAAGAGGATAAATATGCTCACATTAGAGTGATTATTACTACATTAAACTACTTTTAGTGGAAGCTAAAGATCCTACTTCTATTGCACAGTAATGGATTCTATAGAATCACTATGGGGACTAAAATAGAGCTCAATTTAGTTATAGAGAAGTCAAAGTACTTTAATGTGATGGATGCGGCTTATGAGATTATATGGTTGTCCATTTATCTAGAATTTTTCTTTCACGTTGAACCTTGCTCAACACCCAATGAAATATGGACTAAATTGAATGAACAATTTGGCACATAGGATGGACTAAGAGGACATTAATTGGAGAATGAGCTCATATCCTCGATCCCATGCAAACATTTAGGCCTTACGGGACTTATTTTCAAAGTTTAATACTTTGCTTCAACATGATAAAGCATGATAAAGCTATGATCTAATTATTTTGTGTTTGTTTCTTCTTTCCACACTACAATGATTTCTATGGGAAAAACTTGGAAGATTCCCTCTATGCATGACTTCATAAATTCACTCATCATGAGAAAAATAAACTGTATTGTATTGGGAGGTATTAAGAACCCTAAGTCCCATGTGCTTATAATGCAAGATGATAGTAGGAAGAACACACAAAATCAAGTGATGTAGAAATCATTAAATCCGCTAAAGATACTTCACACCCCAAGGGAGTAAACTATAAGAAGGAGAGAAAAAAGTGAAACTATTGTAACATATAATTTCATACAAATAACTCTTGTATGATGAAGGCCATTGATCTTATGGAAATAGTAATTTAACAACAAAACCTTGTAGACTGCATTCTAGACATTCTCAAGAAGAAGATTGAATATAAATTACTAGAGGATCATGGTAAGGGACATGTTTTAAATGATATTTCTTCATAATTCAATATATGTATTTTCAATTAAGGTTCCTCTAATCATATGAACACATCAAAAAATTCTTTTTCTTCCTTTGTACCTTGCATTATACCTCTAATGTTGATGTAGGACAAACTATTATGAGTGTGTGTGGAGAAGGAAAGGTGGACCTTGATTATGGAATATTTTATAATGTGTTACATGTTCTTAAGCTCTATGTGAATATTCTAGGCTATCTGCTAGATTACACAATTAGGTATAGGCAAACAAGTTTATTTAACTCTAGATTTAGTGATAATTATAGAGATGACAAATGGTTCCATAGTTGTAGCTGGTGAGGCGGATCACTATTTCAAGTTGTATACCTTCTCTAGTTTCATTATTAAATAATATTGAGTTTTATTCTAACCCATGAACATGAACGAAAGAGATAAAAATCAAATGAAAAAATTGAGGAAGGTCCCTTGCATGCACTCCAAGATGAACCAATTGCACTATTTTCACCTCTCCTTGAGGCAGATCCTCAAGATGGTTTAACATCCTCTTATTAGATTTATGATAATATTTTGGATTTTGATTTACAATTCCTTGAGTTTCCTATTGTATATCTAGATTGCAAGCCAGAAAGGGCACACCATACTTTACAGGAAGCTGGTGAGCTAGTGGGTGATATTTCCAAGGGATAGAGACCTAGAATTCAATTTTATGGTACCTAAGGTGCACTCATTGCTATTGTAAGAAAGTAAAAATTTCAATAAGTAGCTAAGGTATTCTCATATGATGGGATAGGAAATATCTAAGGACAAATCCATGATGCGGTAGTTAATCTTCAACACCATTTGTCTTCATAACAACTACATAGTAGACATAATATGAATTATGAGGGGGGCTTTTCTTCCCACTGGGTTTTCCTTCTTTACCTCATCGATGTCATATTGTGTTTTACATAATTTGTTCTTTACATGAATACCTAATATGGTTGCAAAATTTTGGGAATCATATGCTTGTTTTGTACTCAAATACTTAATATAGAAAAAAATAGCTAGGACTTATTTATTGTGCACATGTCAGTTGTAGTTTGGGAAGGTGTTGTACATGCACATCACCTACCCTTACTTACCCTAGATTTATTACCCTTTAGGAGGTCATGATATTTTTAGTAGTTATTATTTATAGTATGCATATTTCCAAGAGTGGCTACCATGTAGGATGACATATGCTAGTGACTAATCATTCATTATGCAATGACATGGTTATTTATTACCCATTAATGCACTCTTATTTATCCATAGCCACTTTATCCACAAGTGCATACTTTCTTCCTATTTTTGGGGATAAACCTTATTTAGAACCCTATCCACTTACCACTTTATTATAGGAAAAATTATCCTTTGACATTTTGTCCTATTTTGGGTTTTTTTCTATACTTATGGCATTAGGAGTGGAGTGTGTGAGTTATTTATTCATTTCTCACTTATTTTTGCCTCATCCTATCTTTGTTAAACTTATTAATGACTCTAAATTTATTTTAGATCCTACAACTTCATTTTTGGCCTAATTAACTAGAATTAAGGGAAAATTGCTTTTTTATTGGTTGTGCATGCACAAGCAACCACACTTAGTGTGTATTAGTCCTCTTTATGAGAGGTTTATTTATTTTTACTCAATTCAAGCAATGAAATACAAGTGAATTCAAATTGATATTTCTGTTACTTAGTCTATTTGAGCATTATTTCATTCTCTCTTCTTTCTTTTGTCATGCAATTTCCAGTGTAGTATTTTGCCACAACTAGACCTTGTGCTTGTGCTTAAAATCCTACATGGTATCATAGATTTCATGATATTGAGGATTCAAAAATACATCATATTGAAACTATGATTTTTTAACATCAATGTTGTCAAATTCAATTTGGTGGATCCTCTAAAGCATAGTAATGCCGGCATGCCAATGAGTTGTTCAAGGAAGTATTTATGGAAATCAAAAAATGTTTAGAGTGTTAGTTAAGTGTGACCAACGGGGTTATTTTGATTAAAATATGTGTCATGGTTTTATCATTTTAACGTTACAAAAAAAAAAAAAATGGTCGAATTGTGATATGAATCCCCATTCTCGTTGTAGAGATTGTTAATGAAAACTCCCTTTAATTTTGTTAACTTTCTAGTAGACGTGTTTCTCTTATTTAGTGACATAATATTCATCATAATAATTATAAAATTAATTAACAAAATCTTTATAGGATTAACATTCCCATGAGAGGTTACATTAAAAAAAATCCAAAGAAAATGATTTGTAATTTTATTTATAGTAAACAAAATTGAAAATTCATGTGTCTCCTAGCAATAAAAAAGGAGCTTAACATACATTTGGACTAGATAACCTCTTTGTACATGCCTATAATTATAAATATAAGAACAAGGTGTTTCTTTCCCAAAAAATCATGTAAAATAGGCACATATATCAACATGTTTCTTTATGAAAAAAATTACGTATATAGTTACATAAAAATGTAAAGTTTTGATCAATCAAAAATAAAAAAGAAGAGTCTTTCATTAAATCCAAGAATCATGTGTAAAGTATATGGAGTGGCTATCCTATAAAATGGAAGCAATCTAGGTAACATGTTCCAATACCAATCCAACTTTCAAGGAACCATTCACTATGTCGTTCATGTTCATGTACCTGTATATGTGAGACAAAGTGATATGCGAGAATATTTTAATTTGCATGTGTATATAATCTCAAAGGGGTTGTGGGGTGGAATTTCTTAATTATGCTTCCTTTACAATCCATTTGATGACCAAGGGAGAGTAATAAAAAAATTGAATATATTGGACTCCATGTTCTTAGGCTAGCTGAAGAGGCAGTTTGAGTGTCATTAGTTCACATAAGTTGTTATATTTCATTGCCAATTCAACTATGAAGGAGATATGGTGTGTGGAGGAGAGATAAAAAATTCCTCTTAGACCTCTTTTAAGGGGATTTCCTTACAAAACTCCATCAATGTATGCTAAGAGGAGAGCCTTGTATATTACCTCTTATTGAATGCATGTATAGATTGTTTTTCCTCCAAATGTGGGTAAATCATTAGTGTTATTGAGAGATTGAATCACATTTTTTAGAGGGAGAGTCTCCTTTCCTTCAAATAGTGTCATATTCCTAGCAAAAAATACTCCTTGTTATCACAAAATCTAGCACCTTAGTGCAACACATTTGAAAAGGTGCTAAGACTGATGTAACATGGAAGTGTTACCATTTTCACCTAGGCAACTTAATTCCCTCTCTTTAGTGAGGGATGGAACCAACACAATGGAGATTCCCTAGTAGCTTCAAGGAATCCTTAGGTAAGAGGTAATCAAGTATAATGCCTCCTATTCAAGATACTCACAATAATATCACTAACATAAGATGTTTAAGGTATAAACTAGGTGGTTTATTTCAAACAATTTCTAGATTTGGGTGTGCAAGGTTTCCATAACAATTTATGATGAACCACGAAGGATTGGTTCGAAACGTCGATTCTAATAAAAAAATGGATGCGATAAATTCAGAAAATTATACATTCTACGCACAACATAGATCGTAGAAGCCTCAAATCAACAATTTATGATATTTAGCAAGCTAAAATAGGTCAAGAGGATACCCAAAATACTATCAAAAGAAGAAAAAACTCTGGTTGGTGTAAAAATTTTGTACAATATGGAAATATTTAGCAATATATCAGAGTATAATAGCAACAACCAAATATATACTGTAACAAATAAAAGATCAATGAAACCTATGGATGAAAATACAAGTTAAACTAGGATTTTAGTCACTTACTATATTTGAAATATAAATGGCACTTTACAACTTTACAATGTAATATGTCAAGCCTTGAAGGGCTAAATATTAAATCAATAATGCAATAAATGATGACAATATCTATTTCTAACCATGAAAATTTTCACAAACCATATATGTCTAGCTTAACTATGGCTGAAAATTAAGGCATATATGTAACAAACCCTAATATAACCCTAAAAAATAAGTAAAAGGTTAAAATTGTCTTTTAAGATCGACTAATGGGAGAGACTGATGCTTTGTTATTTTTTGGTCTAATGGAGTCAAACCAAGGACTCTCTTGAGGAAGGTAAAGAATAGATATGGGGTAATGTTACTATGAATCTTAATTCCAAGCGTACGAAAAAAGACCACTTTAGCTGCGCATAACAAACATCCCTAACAGTAGAAATGACTGCTAATATCTTCAGATCTATAGTTAGGTGATCAAGATAAATGCTGCAAAACTCTAGATATATGCATTAGAAGACATTAAACAGTAGAAGAAACAAGATTTAATCCATGCATCCAATAGAAAAGACAAGAATATGTCAAATGAATTTTGTATTAATGGCACCTGGGAGGAAAACACAAGAGGGTGTTCCCAGTTCTCCTCAATGGGATGGGTTCTTGTAAGTCCTCAGCACTTCAGATTTAGAATTCCTCTCTCTTGATGGTGTAGAAAACCCAGACAAAAATGGAAAAGTATGGCTATGATGGTGGATCAATAGCCAAACCAAGATTTGAGATCCAGAGTGATCTTTAGGAAACAAAATGTGACAAATGAATGGGAAAACCCTTCTATTTATAACAAAATATTGAGTTAGTTTAGATATTGGTGCATAGTTAAAATATTATTACCCAAATCAATATCTAACTTTTATGGAATATTTTATTATATTTTTTGGAGGGAAAATGAATTTGACTTGAGTCAAATCCCCTTATTTGTAAATAGTAAATAAATAAATGATTTATTTATCATTTTAAGGATATGATTAAGTCATAATAAATAAATAAATTATTTATTTATCATTTTAAGGATATGGTTGAGTAATAATCAAATAAATAATGATTTATTTGATTATTTAAGGGAGGTTTAGTCATATTTAATAAAGAATATTATTTAAGTAATGTTTAAATAATTATTCTTAGAAAATAATAAGATAAATAATGATTTATCTAATTAATTTCCTTGTTTTGGGTTAAATATAACAAGGAATATGAATTAAACTATTGTTTAACTAATTATTCCTTGAGGAAAGTCAAACAAATATGGATTTTTTTAATTTTTTCCCATGGGGTTTCCTGTTTAGACCATAAACAACTTAATAAAGGTGGTTTAATAAGTTATTTTTCATAGTGAATGCGATTTTACTTGGGGTAAAATTGGTCTTACTTGGTGTACTTGGGTCCATCTCATAACAATGGATTAGATGACCAAAAAATGGTGTAAAATATTTCCCCCTAGCGTGCGAGCGTTAGGAGCTAATCGTATGACCGAAGTACGTTGTAAGAACTCAATCACTAGACGTCAAAGGGGAAGTCAAAGAGAGAGGAGTGTAAGGTAGACCAAAGTGCTGAAAGAACTAGACCTTGAGGAGGTGACTTGCAGGTGCGACAAGTCTTTTTGATAAGTGAGTACTTGCTATAGGCGGCGGGGGAGGCATACCTATGCCCGCTGAGGCAATAGTACAAACAATAAGGCATCCAGAAAACCACGGGACAAAATAATAAAGCATATGCTGGCATAAACATGAGCCAGATGAATAACATAATAATGAATCCCACATACATATTGTGCCTGGGATAACAGCTAGGACTTTGTACAATAATATCTGAGTACATGAGATATGAAAACAACCCAGATGCCCCTGTAAACAAGAAAGGGCTCTGAAAATCTGACTGATATATGCAATCAAGAAGGTGCTTCAAGCGATTGCGGTCGGTATCATCAAATCTATGGAGCTACATCGAAGGCTGAAGTGAAGAAGTCATCCAGGTATTTGGGGGGATACCTGTAGGGCCACCCCCTCATGAGGGTTGAGACATCTCACACACACCTGGGAATCACCGATATCAACTGCTGCATCACTGAATCATCAAGTATACAGATCTCGATCATGATGAAGGGAGCTGGAGATGAGAACCAATCAAGTCAAAGGGAAATAAGGAGTCCCTTTGCCTGATCTGGGGCACCGAACAAGAGGGGAAGCTGGAACCAAGGTACACCACCCTCTAGACCTGTCTTCTGGAATGAATGAGTTGATGTCGACAGAAGGAGGTCCGCCATAGGTGAGGCAAATATGGGATCCTCAACTAAGGCACGAGAGAAAATAGTAGAGTGACTGACAGACTGACACCAATGATGATGATGAAATGGGGGGTACTGAGTAGCGAACGTATGACTTCCCTTGTTAGAGCATAAAGGGCATGGATGACCTGGCAGCGACTGACACATCATCATGAGGGATAGGGGACAGTGGGACTGAAGGCCATAATGTGTGACACAAGAGAGGGACCAAGCAATGAAGAGTGGAGGACTAGAGTGGGATGCGAAGGGACTCAGGATAGACTCCATGAAAGCAATGATGACTCAAATTGGATGCTCTAAACAAGGGTGACTCGATGGTGCTGCCACATATGTAAAAGGTCCAATGGGGACCATAAAAGCATGAGTACAAGATGGTAACTCACAACGAAAGTTGACACAAGCGTGGACAAGTATGTAGGCATCGTGGTGCCCCCAGTACGAGTGTTGCAAGTGAAGAAATTCGATTTTGAGGAAGGGTGAAGTGGCGCTTCTTGGACAAAATGTGTCTTGGTGAAGTATCAAATCACAAAAAGCTAATAGATACCCATTTGAGGGCTTGGTGAGATCTTTCCAATGGTATAGACGGTTCGTCAAACTCAGCTACAATTTGGTTGCAGTAAGCGAAAGAAAAATCAAGGGTTTTCTTTTAATAAGGCATTTTCCTTCCAGTTTCACTCATTTGCTGGTGGAGCTGTGGTGAATGTCGTGAGGAGAGGAGGCCTTAAATCTTGCGGTGGTTGTAGTGGATAAACCGACCGTTGGAATTTAAGATCCGATAGTTGTAGGTAAGATTCCTAATCCTACTCTTTCATTTTAGTGGGTTGAAAGTTCAGCTTAGGTACCCAGAGCTCATGAACATGCCAGGTCCCACTTTCTTGGGGTTTGCTCTATGACTTGGGTAGTAGGTACTGGGCATAAAACTGCTACCTGTCCCAGGGAATGACTTGTCAGAGAAAGGGGGTTTCAGTGCTGTTATGGGTTGAGATCCAAGATTTTATGGTTGATGGGCATGGGTGCCCCCAAGCTTGTTATGGACATGTAAAAATGTATTTAGAAAAAGGGAAATCTAAACACATTTTAATGATGTGGTGCACCACTTGTTTTCGGTATAATTATGCAGTTTGAGAAAGGAAATAAACGATTACCAATCTCTTTTGGTACTGAATATATGAATCAATGGACTTTAAGTTTTTGGGTTGGCATACATGGTGTTACTATCCCAAAGATATGATTTGGGATAATGAACTGATGTTCTCCCAGAAAAACCATAGGTTGGTCAACCACAATGTCTATGAGACTGGGTTGCTGATGAAATATGAAGGAATGATGAGGGGTATCATCCCTCAAGCGATCTTGAAGTGATATGGGACTCTAGAGGTTCTTCTAAATGTGGAAGAATAATGGGACTAAAGTTGGCACGACTAGATTCACTAGGAGAGTGGTGGAGAACTGCTTCTCCTGGTTTCTCAAATATGGGTGCCCCCTTACCCAAACATTGGGTGTCAATGTAATGGACACAAGGTGCATGTGGTTCGAATGCATGAGTTTGATGTAAGGGGGAATAGATAAAGTCAGGAGTGGTGGCTACTTCCATAATGTCGTCATCGTAATAGAAGATGGGGTGACTGATGGAAGAAAGACCACATGACGCGGCGAAGCTGCCTTACTCCTCATCATGAGAGGAGAGGTTCGCATGTGCATCGTCACAAGGGGTGACAGAAGAGTAAGCAGACAGAGGATCTACCGATGTTGAGACTAGGGAGGGTGTTGAAGGAAGGTTAGGCGAACATCAGGGGAGGTCTCATCTGGGACTTCCGACCAAGGCCCCGTTATCTCGACATCATAAAAGGGAATGTCAATGGGATCATCTGTGTCCTCTGGTGTTGTCGAAGCAAGATGTGAAAATAAGGGAGCGGTTGACTCATTGCACTCGGCCTTGAATTGGCATAAAGCTTCTAAAGAGGAATGATACTCTTCGAGGCAAGGAAAAAGGTGAGTGTAGTGGCCATGGAAATCACACAAAGCACAAGAGTGATTTGTGCACAATGGTTTGAGTTTCAGGATTGAATCGGGTATAGTGACATATACCTCTAGGATATCAAATTCCGGAAACATCTCATTGACCATGGACTTGAGGTGAGGCAACTACAGACAAGTATGGGTGGCGTGGTCGACAACATCACACAAATCACACTGGATAGTACGCTTTGGAGGCCGAGAAGGGGAAGGGTTTGTCGGGGTAGCCTTGTCCTGTGATGCCCCCTTGCGAGCTTTGCCCTTCTTACTCGAAGCGGTTGCAACGGGAGGTGGTTCCTGTTGAGGTGAATGAGGCACTGTTGCAGCGAGAGAAGTCATAGGGACCGGTTGAACCGGGGTCAAAGCAAGATAAGGTTTATGTTGACCAGGCGGGGTGGCGACTAGAGGATTGAGGTACCAGACGGGAATCCCAATGGTCAGGTTAGGAAGAGAGAGGGTGGCCATAATAGGTACTGTGTACACTCTTGATGGGGGAGCTAGGGAAGGTATCTGACTAGAGGGGTAATGACCAAGCAGGATGGCTCCAAGATGGTTGAGGCCTAGAGGAATCGTTCCAGAAGGGTAAAGGGGGTCATGAGTACCAACTAAAGGTGAAGGGCCAGGAGAAGAAGGTTCAGAAGGTGGATCAGAAGAAATCATGAAAACCTGGTAATCGGGGGAACCAGATGGGAGAGGTTGAGTGGCCACCTGACCTTCAGGTGGTTGGGTAGCCACAAATCCCTGCTGAGGGAAAGGATTAGTAAGCACAACTAGTTGACTAGGTGCAGGACTGGGAGGAATGGAAGGGATGGCTTGCTTTCCTCTCAATGTTGCTTGAGACTCCCATAGCTGTCTCATCTGTGGCAGAAGAGGACAATCATGCATATAATGACCATAAACACCACAACAAGAACATGGCTTGTTCGTACGAAGAGGCTTCTGAGTGCCTTGTTTCTGGTTTGTAGTGTTAGGAGCATTACCTTGATTAGGTCTAGGATTGCTAGGGGCAACTTGATTTTGAGTGCCTTTCCTCTTCCTTTTTGAGGGAGGAGGAGTAGTCGTGCCCTGCTGTGTGTACACCTGCCCCGGAGGGGGCGGTGGTTGTTGTTGCAGGGGTTGAGAAGGCAAGGGAGGAGGAGGTGCTAATGTTGGAGGAGCTGGAGCACCAGGCTATGGATACGGATAATAAGGAGGTTGCGTAACAATGTGGTAAACAGGAGGTTGGGAAAAAAGAGGAGGCATGTTGTATCCTGGATATGTGCTAC
Organism: Pinus albicaulis; assembly: GCA_034641835.2. Lineage (NCBI taxonomy): Eukaryota > Viridiplantae > Streptophyta > Pinopsida > Pinales > Pinaceae > Pinus > Pinus albicaulis. The sequence goes on from CM076576.1 coordinate 486,996,970, forward strand.
CGGGAGGGGGAAAAGTGCCGGAGGTGCTGGCCCTGCCCTGAGAGAAACCATATCCCATGGGAGTTTGAGCATACAGATTAAAGAGAGCTCCAATGATACCATCGACAGCGTGAGAGGCCCCCGATGCGTTGGCGCCACCAGGTCTGGGAAGATCAGGTAGAACAATATAAACATAACTTGACTGAGCATAGATCAGGTCATATTTTAATGCAATTTTGAGAGCGGCTTCTTCGATTTGAGGAAAGTGCGATGCGACGTCTTTCTCGTTAGGTGGCAAGAGAGTCCTAAGGAACTAGTCCATGTAGACACGGTCTTCGAAGGTAGGGGCTCGACATAGGCTCCTTCTTCTCCGCCATTCCTGAA